>ARYC01005117.1:0-25208 GCA_000711775.1 Oxytricha trifallax | reverse complement strand
GGTAACTAAATCAGATAGTTTGTTACTAATTCAAATTATTGTTTTAAAGTCGTTAAATTTTTTTAAAAAGATTGGAAACTCTTTTTATATAGGTGTTTAAATAGTTCAGAAATAAATATATTTCTTGTCTTTTATGCAAATTTGGTATTGCGATTTCTTAACTACAAAAAAGGATATTATAACAAAAACCATGATAAATCTTTTAATTAACTAAAAATTTTATCAACTTTATTGTTAATATGCATAAGATTAAAACATTTTATTCATTAATCTAATGTGGCTCTTTATTAATATACTTTTATTATTATTATTAATTTAAATCGAGAAAATTGGAACATTACAAAATTTTCTTGCAAATTGACTTGAGTAAGCTTATCTATACTAATGAGCATATATCTCTAAAAATATATCTATTAAGCTTTTTTATCGCAAGTTTGAGAGCTTAGTAGATTGGCGCCTAGCAGGACAAGCGAGAAATATAATTCATTCTCAGAATATACTATTTAATCAAAAGAATCAAATTTTTGCAAAAAATCAATCTCTAAACAGGGGACCGATGAGTAAATCATTAGCATCTTTTTAAACTAGGGATTAAATAACAGCATTCTTTTATCTTTATATAGAAAATTATAATATTTGAGGTAAAAAAAGATTTAGTTCATCCCAACTTCTCCTTTTTGGTATTTAGACAACATTCAATAAGCTAAACCTTAATTAATTTAGTATACTAGAAAGAGACGCGTCACAGGTCAGCCCCACATCTCTTCGTAGAGATATTCTGTTCAAAGTTCCTTCAAAATCTTGGTAAGGAAGTGATAAGCATACAACCTATTTAATATGTAGAAAATGTTTTTATTAGTAGTATAATAAATTGCACAATAAATTAATACATCTATATATACCTCTCACACAAATTTCAACCTAATCAGCACTTATTACATAACATCATCAAGCAAGAAGAAGAATAGGAAGAAAATAATCTACGAGTTATGTTAAAAAAAGAATATAAAATTACACAATTATTAGACTGTCATAAACCAACAATAAGACCTGAATCTGAACTAAAATATAACTTTAAAAAGTAAGCACCCACCCTTAAGTAAGTCTTTTCCTTAGTTTTTAAGATTCCATTATATACTAATATGAATTATGATCACTATTTTTTACTCTTACTCCTTCAACACATTACAAAATACTTAATTTCTTAAGAAACATTGAATCCCAGAACAAAGTACTCTTTAGTAGAGAAATGCTAACTAATTTATCTTTGTAGAATGAATAGTTAACGGAAAGTAATTGGACTCAAAAAGATTAATATTAAAAATATAGCCAAGGCAATACAAATCTATGTAGAGACAGCTAATATTTAACCTCAACAAGGAAATTTTTAAGGGACTTAAAGAAGATTATGTCATGGTACTAATTTATGTAAGACTGTATATATATATAAAAACAGAGTAATAGTCAAAAGATTGAAAGAATGAAATCCCTTCAAAAGTACACCAAATATAGACAGTAACTCTAAAAGGTAGAGCTATGTTAGTTCTTAACACATAATGTGAAGCAGACAAATGAAGAACTATTAAAGATAAAAATAATAAACACGAAATTAGATTTGGGAAAAATACTTCATATTTTAAGTCCATCGAAAAGAAAAGTGGCTCAGATACTAACAAATTTCTTTAGAAAATTAAAGTATTAATTTTTACTAAATTAAATTAAATTAGAATTAATCACATATAGAATGAATTCTACAATATATTTTACTTGTAGGTCCTTTAAACCTAGATATGAGTAAACTATTATTACTGAAAATTAATTCAAGTTTAATGTCTTTAATAATTTTATATTAAATGATTTACCGATTTTTGCTGCATATATTATTTGCTTTTATTATCATGTAAAAATTGAGTATAGTAAAATATTATAAGAAATATTTCTCTAAATACAGGGCGTAATATTCTCAAAGGTGAAGTTAGGGGTTAAAATCAAAGTCGAGAAAATGAAAATTAGATCTTAAAATATTACTATATTATTTTCGCTTTAATTTAACCTCTCGCTCAATAACCAAAATTTAGTTTGTTAGCATTACGCTGGTGTTCTAGCAAAGTAATGAGACAAATATTACAAAAATTTCAATTAAAAAATATAAATATTATTCGAGTGATCAATAATCGAGGGTGCTTGATCAGATGTTTGTTTTGTATATATAATATGATTTTTAATTTAGCCCAACTCCCAGATTTTACAGATTAAATGTCTATTAAACCAAAATTGTTCTCAAGCTATCAGAATCGATTTGAGGGTATCAGAATTGTTTTCGACCGTTCAGACTATTTTAGTTCTGCATTCTAATTTTGGTACTTCATTTTCAATTTTGGTAATTTTCTCTATAAATTTGAAAATTTTAAATATTCTCTCCATTTCAAAGATTATCTTTTGTTTTTATATATCAATAATACAAACTTTAATAATATTAATATCATAAAATAAGTACAATTTTTTAAAATAAAAGTATCAATCTTAAGAATCTCATTTGTTTTAAACAATGTAAAATAATATACATATTTTATCTGGAGTTTATACAAATAATTAATTATATTTTTATTATGTTCAAATTATTTATATTTAAGCAGACTATACGCAAAACTTTGCTCTTTATTTTTTTGGAAAGCTATGATAAGAATAAATTTATATAAAATTATTCCAATTAAAGTGGTTATTGTTAAGTATTCATGATATTACATTGTATACAAAGACAAAATATAAATTTATTTAACTTTTTAATATACTTTGTTTAGATAATATTTAAGTCTTATAATACTTTGACAATTTTGATTTCTTTTTAGTTCGTGTCTACCTAAAATATTAAAATAATATTTATCTTTAATAAAATAAAAATTTAAAGGAGGCCGAATAGGCCTGAGTCCATAACTCCTCATTAAGAAACTTTCACTATACTAAAGCTTATTGAGGGAATAACGGGGGGTTGTTAGATCTTTTGTTTTAAGGGCTAGTTTATTTGGCTCAGCCAGTCATTTGATTCATCTGTATACTTTTTTTCAATTTAAAATATAGTTTTCTTTTAAAAATGAGTTTCGTGTTTTGAATATGATCTACAACTAGGCAGTTATCAGTAGGAATAAGATAAATATATGATCTGATAGAAAAATAAGTAGATAAAAGCCAAAGAAATCCATGATAATATATTAAATTTATACCAGCTGGGTTTTTGAAACGGTAAGTAACTAAAATGCTTACACTACAGTCATATTGGCATTAGATCTTTTAAGAGTTTTTACAATTATTTTTATTATAAAACTTATCTATTAAAATGAAATTTTCAGATTAAAAGAGAAGTTATAGAATTATTTTTATGGAATTTATTGGCTGAACAACAATTTCGTTATGTCAACTCATCCTTAAATAATATAAATTTTTAGATTTTATTTTAGATAAACAAATGTTATTGTAAAATTAGTTGAGTTTCTCAAGAAACAGATATTCAATAACTATTTTTTAAAGTCAGACAATTATTATTCAGTCAATAGATCAAAATTAATATGATAGATTAATAAAATTGTTAATTTATTATTTAATGATTATTATATTATTCAGATAATGTATTGTTCCAAATTATTTTTTCTTTAAAAATAAATTTATAAATTATGATTTAATATAAAAATTTGATTACAAATTGCACAAAATAAACAGTAATAATGATCTTAAGAATGTTATAAAGCAGTTTTTAATTAATATAAATTCCTACCAAAGATTTTAAAATCGGAATAACTATTAGTACATGTTTACAATTTTAAAGCAAGAACTGGTTTATAAGATTTTTAATTTATGATAAAAATGCAAATAAAATTTCATTTAGAAGATTAATAAGCCCAACAAAAATTAGACTACCTCAATCATGATAAATATCTCCAGTTCAATGAAAACTAAAACTTCCCAAATTATATAGTATCGATTTTCATTTTTAAAAATAACTATAAATCTTATTAACCAAATTCTTAATGTTGTAAGTAGGTAGTAAATGAGTAATCTCAAATTAAATTTAACATATTCATTGTTTAATACTAAAATCAAACCATCAATCTTAGTCTTGACGTAGACGTATCTGAAGTGAGTTGACATGGCAATCCTGTGACGTAGCATGTCGTGAACTAGAAAAACTCCGAAAACTACAACGCCTCCATTCCACTTCACTCTGACACCGAGATGCATCCGAGATAAGAGCCAACTTGGTGCAACCCCCTAAGAGCTCTCAGAGATCAGCTTCCTGTAAACAACCAAAGGGAGACTGGTTAAAACTCTTACCATGTTCCACCGCTGCTGAGATAGTAGTCTCTGTCCTTTCGCAATGGTACCCTCATAACTCGACCTGGTTTGGGAGGAAAATCATTATAGTTTGACTTCTATGGTTCTCATAGTCTCACTTTTGAAGGCTGAGCACCACCTTCATCCTGCTCCCTATTACCTATTAAACTGAACTCACGCCAGGTAGCTCATCTAATGCAGGGAAATCTTAGCGTGCAGCCCACTCGAGGAGTGTAGAAGCTGAAAGATTGAACCCCGCCGACTGGTCCCTAATGCAGTGAACCCAGCAACCCTCTGCCCACCCTCAGCAGGCCTTAGTGTAGTAGAAAGCTCTATTAGAAAGGCCTGAATGAGATTTGTACCTCACCCAGCAATTAACTTTCTAATTAAATAATTTTCTAAATGTAATAATAAGTTTTGATACTCAATTAATAATATCTATAACTTGAATTTCATTTTAAGACTCAACAGAAATTAAGTAGCCATAAGTTATTAAATTTAACTAAATTAATACAAAATTATACCAAATTTCTATATAAAAGCAAACTTAAGCATTAACCGCTGTCTAGTCTGACTATAGTGATATATGGATATATTATACTTTATGCCTTATAAATAATTATGAATTGAGGTATAATTAATTGCTTATTTTTGTATATAAGTATGAGGAATTACTAAATACATTAATAAATTTAGATTAACTTGCTTTAATATTATTGAAGTATGTTAAAATTTACCACTCATTTTAATTAATCAATATTTAGTTTGTATCATATAGAACTTGAATTTTCATTAATCATAAAAAATATATAAATATGCATTTATAATTTATAAATCTTTATTGCTTAAAAAGGGAATAAGTGTCGAATTAATTTTGCTTTAGCATTAAAGTAAGTTAATTTACTCATTTTTATTCAAAGTGAATATTTTTATTTTCTAATTGGGACTCGATTGTTAATTTAATCTTTGATGCCTAAAATTTGTTTGTAATACTTTACAAAAAGCCAGATGAGATTGGAAAAGGCACAATTAAATTCACATCTTATTAGCTTTAAGATTTTAGTCACTCAACTGTAAATTCTTAATTGCAGGAGATATTTGCTTGCTAGTTATTACTTATGCACAATAACTCATTATATCTCAATGCTTTTATTTTGTGAAAATACCCATTAATTTAATTGTTGAGACAAATGTATATTGAAATGTAGTAATTAATTATTAGTTGTAGTTGAGGATTTTCTTTCATTAAGTGTATTTAACAAAAAATATTTCTTAATGATGAAAAGTTATTATTTATATTTTATATCTTGAGACGTCAATTAAATATTTGTGAGCAACTTAAAACTAATAAAACTTAACATTCTTAACATTCTGCACAAGCATCATCTGTATCATTAGTGACTGCTATTAGAATTAATCATTAAACTTTTGAAGAAGCTAATTTATTAATAAAAAAGACATATTCATTTATTTAAATTAATTTTACTAATAGTTTTTTGTAACATAAGTGAAATTTAGTCACTCGCTAAGTTAAAATTTTAATTATTTTCAGGTACAATTCTAATAACTACCTTTTTTGATATTTCAATTTTCAAGTTTACTGTACTTGGAGAACAGATAAGGTGAGAAGATATATCTTGAAACTACCCAATTGCTAGAATTAGTAATTTCAATAGAGTGCGCTAGATAAATTTTATCAAATTTTATATAACAAATCGTTTCAGTACTACCTCCTATATTTATCTCTTTACAATATTTTTTAAAGGCAGCATCCAGTCCAGTACATTGACTTAAATGAAATTGAAATAAATAAAAAAATAGATTGAATTAATATTATTTCTTGGTTAGCTCATTCACTGAACTATGATCATTTCTTGAGAAATTTTCATATCTACATGCAGGTTTTATTTAACACTCATTTCAAATTCTATCTTGAATATGAACTTATTAGAAAAATATTTTCTCTCATGTTTTTAATCAAATTATCTTAAGGTCCTAAATATATTTCTCCACCTCCATTGTTGATTTCATCCGAGTATTCAATAAGTTTAAATCTCATTTATAAAACAAATACACTTATATTTAATAATAATTATCATTAATAAATTAAACAAAATATTTTAAAATAGAATCTGAAACAAAAATTTAAAAAATAGAAATTGGCAAATTAAAGGCGGGAAAAAATGGAGCCAAACAAAAAGCCAACAAATGGAAAGAGAAGACTACCAGTATACTCGGAGGAGCAAGAGAAAGAGGTGAAACAAATTCCTCAACAGACATTGGAATGATTTTTTTTATATTCAAACTCGAACTCGGGAAATCAAACTTTTCTAAGCCAAAATTTTTAGTTAAATCACAACAGTTTTAAATACAAAAACAAATTTTCGGTCAATATTTACAATAGCTGACAGCTTGAATTCTATCAACTTGTGAGGGAAGCTGAAGTATGGGTGAGAAGAAATGAGAGATTTGCAGAAAAACAAAGCTAAAAAAGGACAGATTTGATAATCAACGATAAGTGATAATTGAATAAGAGGACGATTGAATTTATTATTTGCCTACAGAATGTTAGAGGATTAATCTCTAAATTGAAACAGAACTAGATAATGAAAGAAATTGAAAGCAAAGAAGCTGATTACATAGAACTAGTGGAAACTAGACTCGAAAGACTCATAGGAATCAATAGTAAGAACGTTGCACATACACAATTGGTAAGAAATGGAGGAGTGCTAGTACTAAATAACGGAAAGTACGAAATGAAGACGGTAAAAACGCTAAATCAGTTCGTGACTTGGACAATTCTAAACGTGGGAGGATTCCCACTCCATATAATTACAACCTACATACCCCCTTATTTAAATGAGGAGGTTAAAGAACTGCAAAATAGATTGGTATTTATGATAAGGTCACTCAAATGGAAATGCTCAAAACAGAGAATAATAGTGATGGGAGATTTAAAATTCCACATTAAAGAATTTGGGAAGAGTCTAAATAATGAGGGTCTGAAAGAATTAATTCCTGGAGAAGTGGCAACTCACTAATAATGAAATCAATTGGACCAGATATTTTCGAACGTATAAACGGTCAGATGGGAGACAAGTTAATTATAACAAACCGACCATAAGCTGATACAAGTTAACTCAGAATTAAATACAAAGATGATGATTTTAGGCTAACGGATAAAGAGAGATCAATAAGAATAACAGATGTTAGAAAACAATGTTGGAAAACATTTATGGAGGAAGGAAGAGAGTTAACACTTAAAGATTTAGACGAACCAATTCAAAAGAGAAAAAGCTTTATAGATAACATTGGAAAATAAAAAAAGGGAAAAATTTGTACCAACGATCACCAGAGTGGGTGGTAAAGAGCAAAGGAAAGAACTCCAACGGCAATTACTATGACACTAAAGCGAAGTGGAGGGAAGCAATAAATGATTTGGAGCAGTTGCCTAACTAGAAACGACTTGTAAAGTTTCTTATATATGGTGAAGAGATTAACAAAAATGCTAAAAACAATTCCAACCAATAAAGGGGATTACAATCAAAGAAGAACGGGTGGAGCAAGATGAAGAGACACAAAAGGAGATAGTAGAGTATTACAATCAGCTAATCAAAGATAGTAGAGACCCCAAAACTAAAGTGAACACAAAAAGAGACATACTGATGAAAAAAGAATAGGAAAATACTAGATTCTGCGATTAAAGAGATGTAGTGAGGAGAATCAAGGAAGGTAACTTTAATAAAGCAATAGGCCCTGACGGGCTTAACGGGAAAATTATTACTCAAATCAGAGAAGATGTGCAAGACAGTAAGCCGTAAAATAGCTGAATAGCTAAACTCAAAGAAAATACCAGATTATCTTAAGAATGAAAGGCTAATTCTATTGAGCAAGGATCAGAACAACTAGTACTCAGAAGTGAGCAACACAAGACCAATAGTAATAAACTCCCACCTTAACAAAATAGTTGAAAAAGTCCTAATAAACAAAATAAAACGATGATAAGATTGAACTCTTAAAAACTGGAAACTACCAGAATGGGTTCAAAGAAAACAAAAGCACACATATAAACTTAATAAGAATGCTAGATCATATAAAAACATCAAGAAGGAAGAGTAAGCAAAGAGAAGCATATCTCTTGATAGATCTTTAGAAGGCGTATGACTCTGTCTGGAAAGACAAACTATAATTAATTCTCAAGGAAAGAATAGTTAGTCAAAAAACTAGGAGGTTGCTCAAATTATCGAAGTGCTGTATAAAGTAAACAAAATAACATTTGAAGAAGAGGAAATAATTACCCAACAAGGAGTAGCCCTAGAGAGTAGGTTATCACTAATGTTGTTCAATATTTACCTACAAGATGCTTTATATTAATAGCAAGAACTGAAGTCATTGATCAATAAGGCAAATTAATAGCATTTGCGGATGATATTCTAATAAATATCAAGGACCCTCAATAAATTAAAAGAGTCATTGACTGTTTCAGAGAGATTGAAAAGTCTCACAAATTGAAACTCAACACTAAAAAGACAGTCTGTTTGAGCAACGCAAAAGGATTTGAAAAATAATTCCAGTTAGAAGGTATAAGAAACAAAATACTTAGGAATGAACCAATGCCTGAACCCACAAGAACTGATAAAGAATAAGTGGAATGAGATAAAAAAGAAGACAGAATTACAATAAAGATTAACTTACTCAAACAATAGTACGTTCAGCGACACGATAATGATAGCATAAATCAGATAGCTACTAATCTTTAAATATACTCCGCTAGTTGCAGCTGAATTCGTGTAAATAGAGGAAATCGAAAAGATGGAGTTGCAACTGAAAAGAATTGCATTCAAAACGCCAAGGGACATTTCAAAAAAATACTGAGGGATGTCACGTAGTTAAAGGAAACTAACACTAGTGAAATAATAAGAGACTTAGTTCAGAAGAACCTGAAGAAAATTAATCTGAACTTAAATTAGTTCCTAAAACCTAAAAGAATAGACGATTAAATAAAGGAAAAGGGAAAAGAACTTCAAAAAACAACAAGAAAAATCTTTTTGACTAAAAATGTCATGGACACGATGATGGCAGTAAGTCAAGGGAAAACAATTATCAATTACGGGATGAGCCATTGCTGTAAATTCAACAAGGTCTTTGTAGAAAAAAATCATTTAAAAGTTTGCAACCTGATAAATTAAGCAGGAGACCCAACAAGATTCTCTAAAACACTAAGAGAGAATAGATTATTAGACCTAGAAAGTCAGAAATAAATAGAAATCATTACCAATATGATATGGTTAGACTAAAGGATTAGAAACTGGAAAAGTAATAGTACTTCTAACCAATTAAAAAACTATATAGAGTGAATTATGTTATAAAATGAGGAAAAGTCTTTAATGAGAGTTTACTGGAGTAGAATTGATGATAGATAGAAAATCCAATTGAATAAATCTGAGAAGTATAAAAGGATGAGAGATCAGAGAATTATTAATAATTAATAAATTAAAATAGAAATTGTCAAATAAAAGTAAAGAAGAAGATGAATCAATCAAAGTGGAGTAGACAGCAAAGAGATGGGATATATCAACAAGGGCAAGGAAGAGATAAGGAGAACCAGACTTAATACATAAAAAAGAGATAGTTCTGATAAGCAGTGTAAAAGTTTTGCTAAAAGAATAGGGATAGAAGTAAGGACTATGATGTTTTGGGCAGAAGGGAAGATGAGAGCAGAAAAGTTTCGCTAAACAAACAAATGGAACTCAAGAGCAAGCTAAAGATTGGAAAATTGAAGAGGTTCGATAAGCACGAGGAAGGATCGAAGTGTGTGCTAGGAGACCAAATGGAGTTCAAGAAGATTATCGATTTAACTGAAGTTAAATGCCAAGGGTTTGACATGATTATATACGCCAAGAAGAGGTGGACTCCGATGATAACAAGGATGATCCCTGTTGTCTGTTGCCCTAGCTCCAGAACTAAACTTGAGAAAGCGCTAATGAAGAATAATTAGCTCAATTTTGCTAAAAAATCGGAAGTTTAAATATTCAGAGAAATCAACAAATCTGCCAAAAAATTGTAGTTTATAATAATATTTTATAAATTTAATATTAGATAATTTATGATTATATTATGAGATTAGAGTGGAGAGAACTCTAAATATTGAGGCTCTCAAAAATATTTAGCAGCATAGTTTACATGTGCAAATATAGTTGGTTTATTTTTGTTTGCTTATATATACCGGAACTCTGTCCAAATATCTAGTTTATTCATGTATGGAGCGAGTCGTAAAATTTTATTCTTTTTGCGAGCGACTCCGGTTTTATAATCTTAATTAATTACGAGATGTATTCTTTTTTAATATTTCATATTATTATTATTGCATGCTTTTTAATGATAATCATATTCCACTTTCTATTGAGGATAAAATTTGAATGTATCAATGAAAGATTTTAAGGTTGTTACTATTATTAGCAACATGTTATATTAGTAAATAACTTATTGCTTTTTAACTTAAACAGCATGCGATAAAATAAATTAATAATGTGCTAAAAATAATTAAGATATCAGATAATGGAAGAGTTAAAAGCGGAGTCGCTCGCAAAAGAAATATAATTTTGCGAGTCACTCCAGATAAATAAAAACGCACAATTTTGGCAGAGTAACGGTACAGACAAGAGAGAAAAATGATGCAGCACTATATCCCCGACTGAGCTAAACAGCGCAATCAATTCTCTTAGTAAATCAAAATGGATGAAATCCACTCCATTTGATCAAACAATAAAAATACATTTAAATTTTTAATATTAAGAATATTATTATAAACAATAGTTTTCAAGTAGGTTTATTAATTTCTTTGAATATTCATTAATTCGGTTTAACATTATATTCGACCTAAATGAGGAGAGACACTAAGCTAGAGGAAGAGGAGCAAGAGAAAGAGATTTGTTGTCTGAAAAACAAACTAACCACAAGGAAAAGATCAATGGATATTAGAAACATTTCGATATAATCCCAGGTAACCACATACCAGAGGAAACAATGAAATCAGCCACCAGCAAAATTGAAGAGCTAAAATTTAAACAAGGGAAAACAAAATAGTTAGTCCTACTAACTATGGTCGTGAATGACAAAGCAGTACAGATGATGGAGAGAAGCATTGGCGAGACAAACGGGAAATTTAACAACGGTAGATACTGGAGAGATGTGGAAGATATGACATGAGTGATAATCCTTATAAGTTGTCAAAGTAATATGAAGCAATTCAAGAATTGGGTAGTGCTAAAGATTGAGAGGAAGTCGATGGTAATAGAAATCTATGATACTAGAAGAGCGATAGGAAGCTACACAGTACTATAGAATCATATTGATTAAATCAGTAAACTCGCAGTCAGGGTAGTTAGAAGGGACTTCAGAGTGGGCAAGCTATAAAGCATGACAGAAACCAACTAGACTACGGACCGGAGGAATGCAGAATTCTTTCGATCCTTAATATAAACCACCTTGCTCTGAAACTATATCGGGAGCCAGTATTTCAAATCTTAGCAAAAGACTGGCTCAACATGCAGAGGTTCTACTTTATGTTAAACCTAGAGGTAGGATACAACAAAATTGATATCGGTAGATTGGGGATATCAATATAGGAGGAGAAATGGTTAGAGACTTTTTAAAAGAGAATTGATTTGATATGGCACCTAGCTACCGAGGAGACCTATAAGTCGACGGATGGGACCATATAATCTAGAGGGATTACCAGAGAGGAATAATGAAACAGGAATTAGCAGATTACGAAGGGAAGTTCAGCCAGATTGTCGAAGAAGACTCCGGAGTAGAAGAGTATCTGTTCAAGAGAGATACTAAGACAATTCAAGTAGGAATGCAAGAATAGGAACCTGGAATGGGATCAGCAGACCAGATCAATGATGGGGAAGCTAAGTTTCCACCCATTAAATCCAATAATAACAAGGGAGAAGATGGGCATCACAGAACGACCTAGGGAGCAGAACAGCAGACATTATAGCGTGGAACCGCCGTGGAGACAGAAGGTCACAATTCTCTGACTCTTATATCTATATTCACTTTTAGGTATTTTCGCAATTGTGATTTAATTTAGTAATTTATTAATTTTCCTAAAGTATTTTACTACTACTACCACTTTACTACTAGAATTTGAAACGTAAAACCACGCTTTCAATTCTATTATCATTTTAAACTCTTTATAATAAAAAATAAAGATAAAGAATAAAATGGAGAAGTTAAGTCTTAATTGCATGATTCTAATTTTATCGCATTGGTCTTGAAATATTGTCTCCTTTTGAATATAGCCATTCGTAGTGCTTGTAAGGTATATCTGGGACAGACTTATCACTATCATGAGCAGCTCCTTTATTGTTATATTTACCATAATAAACGGAAAGTCTTTATGCACATTTAAACTTAGAGTCATAAATTCAAGATGGTTTTGAAGTGGCATCTCTCATAGACAATCGTTTTAATGAGCTCCCATTCCAATGATTACTGGTTTATTAAATCTATTGTCTTTTTAAAAAACGGAAGTTTATTGTAACTCTTTGATGAGTAGCCAGATACAGTATTTGCCTTCTCTGATTTACAATTGAAATTTCAAGAATATGAATTAGCGTATTTAATTAATTACCTATGGTTAAGTTGTTTGCGGAAATAACTAGTTTTCTTTAATTTTATAACTTTGTTTGGAAATGTGATAAACCTCAAACATTCAAAACAATTAGTTATATACTATTTTGAGGAAACTCTTAAAAACTGATATGATCCAATTGACGTCATTTTTGTTACACAATCAATTACTCTATTGTGATGTATAAATAATTTAATGTAGTGTTTTTTTTATTGTTTCACGATGTGATCAACTTTATATATGGGAATGGCAGTGTTTACTTATGAATAAAATAACGAAAGCATCGATGTTTGATGATTTGAAATGGTTAAGCTCATTACATTAATTAGCTAAACTTTATCTTGTAGTTTAATTTTTTTTATTATATTGTCATAAAATAGGCTTATATTCTGCGGTTATTTTTTCCTTTGGCTTTATATAAAGTTTCAAAATGAATTGTTAAATTAAATTTTTAAAGAGTGAATATTTTTTAATATTTCATGTATAAATAATGATGAATTAAGAAATAATCAATAAAATAAAATTATCTTTAAATCATTGATAATTATTTGGTCCACAATCAAAACCCCAAAACCCCTTAATGAGGTTTATAAGTGCTTTGATTTGTAGGGAATTTGTTAGGGGTTGGGGTTATTAATTAAATGCGAGACAAAAATTACAAGCTTTTGGGGTCTATTTATGATGAAGAGTATATAGATTTAGTGTTTAAACTGCGTTATGGATGTGATATGTATAGTGAATAACTCAAACCAGTACTGAACTATAAGTCTATTGCACTGCTCTTAAAGCGTAGTCCCTCAACTGTTCGTTCTCACTGCTTGAAAGCTTTGTAATTAAAGCAATAAGAGCTGAATTCTTAGCCTAAGAGGAAGTCTAAGTTTCTATAGAAGCATATTGACTATCTTATTAATGAAAAAACTTTGAAGTATTGGGCTCACTTCTCTCTCGACTAACGAGCTATTATGTTTCATCGCCAGTTCCCTGAGTTGAAGATCTCTGCATAGTCTGTTGCAAACATTTATAAACGAAACGGTATCTCTTACAAAGGTGTAAATCGTATCAAGAGAGTAATTGATTTCACTCTGCCATTTTACAACAACAACTTAAATTATATTTATAATTAAATGCAGAGAGCCTAATAGAATAATATTAAGTTTATTCATGCTGACGAGGCTGTGTTTACATTCAACACTTTCATCTAGAAGTCTTGGTATAAGAGGCATAGCAACATAGAAGTATATGACTAGAAAGTCAAGGTATAAACAATGGCAATTCTTGGAGGTATTAGCGAGGATGCTATGTTATTCATCCTCGCTCTATTAAGACAGAGCAGTATATTAAGTTCTTAGAGCAGCTGAGAGAGAAGTACCCTGAATAAGAGATTATACTATTCGTTGATAATCTTTCTGTTCATAAGACTAAAGAAACAAGGAAGAGTTATGAACAACTTAGAATAACGCCAGTGTTCAACGTACCTTACAGTCCATAGTTTAATGGAATTGAGTTCTACTGGGGAATATTAAAAGGTCATTACAAGAAACTGCTGCTATACCACTTGATGCATGACCTACCTATCGATACAGTAGACTTTATTAAAAGCTCAGCGAAGAGAGTAGATAATTAATTAGCTTAAAAGTGTGCTAAAGAAGGGAGAGTGAATGTATATAAATAAGTTTTGTAGTTAAGTTAATGAATATATAAGTCACATTTAAAATTCTTTAGAGGGAGCTGGCTTCTCTTTCTTTTCTTCTACTTCTTGCTTCCCTCCTCCTAAGTTTCTTCTCTTGCTGCCCGCTCCAGCATCTATGTTCATTGACTCTGGAGGCTAAATATTTGAATAAAGTCTCTTGCTGACTTCATACTTTGTCTGCGACTTTCGCTCTCTGTGAAGCTTGCTCTATTCCTTCATCAAGAAGATGCCAGTACCAGATTTTTCTAAAGAGTTAAGCTACAAATCTTACTTGAAATATAAGGGTGCTTCTGCAGCTCTGATAGCCAGCTCTCACTTATCTTGATCCCTTGTTTGTCCTTATCTTCTGAAGAGATGCTGTACCTTTTCTTATGAGATTCTTGAATAATTTCTTTCAAGTAATCACCTTTAATTGTTGCAAGTATGCCAAAGAAATAGTTTCTTTCAGGTAGTTTATTTGACAACTGCTTCTTAGTAGGCAGGTACTGCGAAACCTCTGGGTCATTCATAGCATCATCGTATAAGTTAGTCACTGAGATTTCTGGATAGTTTGGAATCTCTGCAAACTTTACATCTTAAGTTTTCAATGCTTTCTTCTCTTCGCAGAGTATCGCCCTTAGAAATGAAATTTTGGTACCTTCCATCGTTGGCAAGAACAAACCAACTACATAATCAAGATGAGTTACTATGAGTTCATTACCTTGCTGCACCAGGTAGCGGTGCAAATCCTCCTTGCTTCTAAATCTCTGAATCAATTCTTGTGCTTGCACTCTTTTCATTACATCATTCATTGACTCCATCTTGTTTACAGATCTAAGAAATGATATTCAAATTTAAGTTTATTGATTTCAATTACATACCTCTGTAAGACTTACTATTAAATTTGGGCATCCTATAGGAGGTCAGTCTCTTTGGAGGATATGGAGAAGTTTTGAGAACTGGTTTCAAACTTGAGAGATTGATATCAATTTCTACTGTTATAGTTCCATATTTTTAAATTTAAATTGGTACGTACTTAATTAGGAGCAGCTTCTAAAATGCTAGTCCTTAATTAGAAGCATTAATTAAAGCTAGTACTTAATTAGGAGCACCCTAATTTTAATCATAAAATCACAAAATACCTCCTAAAGCAGTACGTACTAATTAGGTGCACCTCCTAAATCGGTACGTACTATAATCAACTTATTATTGAAAGTAAAAATGGTTACTTCCTCACCCATATTTGGAGCTGGATCTTCTCGTAACACTGATAATTCTTCTCTAATAGTCTAAGAACTTTCCTTGAAACTTATAGGCTTGCAAAGCTCTATATAAGCTCTCAGTTATAGAGGCAGTTTTATAATTTTAAATTCAAATTTAGATATGAGCGCTAACATTTTAAGAAAAACAACAGTTTTCCATCAAACTAAATGAGACTTACCTTTGGCAGCAATAAAAGTGTGATAGCTGCGAGATGAACTTCATAAAGAACTACCAGAGCTATCACTTTAGGTCTCTGTTATTAAAATAGAAATTAATAATAGAAAATTAATGGCAAACAAGTGTGTGGGAGACAGAGAGGAGGAGAAAGGTATTAATGTAATTCCTATACAAACTGAAGAAATAGAAGTATACTTTTGTGAGCTGTGTGAGAGAGATTTTGTTCATAAATCTAGCTGGTACAGGTATATGAAGGTTCATAAGGAAGCTAAGCCTACTGTATACTTAAAGCATGACAAAGTTATGGAAAGTATGATTGCTTTGAGTGCCATAAGCAGTACTCTCACACAAGAGACTTAAAGAAGCATCTTTTAAAAGCCCACAAGAAAGAAATAGAGTGAAGATTAAGACACTCAACTGAAGTTGCTCAACAAAAGAAAAGCAAGGGAGCCTCTTTAAGTTGCTGAGCTTAACAAGCAAGCGAATCAGAGTATGTGAGGATTGCACGCAACCTCTTAGCATCAGAGGTCACTAAAATCATGATTAAAATGTAATACAAGAAAATTCCAGTACTTGCATAGATTGATTTAGATACTTCTCTTTAAAGCTACCTAATTCTAGAGGACTTCTATGACAAGAAAGTTATTAAGGATCATCAGTATGCTTACAAGGTATATCCTTTCAACTATCTCCTTAGTGATGATAAATATTAAATGGAGTTTACTAATGAATATTAAGTACTCACTCAGGCTAAGTTTAAAGAGTGCAAATACTTAATAAAGCAGATGCTGTTCTCCTAGCCAAAGATCATGTAGCTTTCAGGCTACCACTCTTTGAGATGACACTCAGAGATTTCATAACTGATCAAAGAAATCATAGATAGCTTGCTTTAATATCAACTTAAGCTATACAAGGTATCAAAGAGCTTCATAAGTTAGGCTTTGTTCACAGAGATCTCAAGCCTGAGAATATAATGTTGAACTTTTCACCAGTAACAGTAACAATTATTGATTTCAACAGAGCCTTAAGAGTGGAAGTATCAAGGCTTGGAAGTGTAATGGGAAGTCCAGGTTATTATCCAGAAAGAGAAGACTGGAGGATGGAGACTTATAGTGGGATGTGTGGGCTTTAGCAGCAATAATAATAGAGTGCGATATGCCTCGCAATGAATACTACTCTACAAGATACGAGAAAGATGCAAAACAAAGAATAAGCAATTTATTGACAAAACAAGAGTATCTCAATCAATGAAACAAATGGCAGAGTCAATAATAATTAAACCTAACTCAAGATCAGACATATAAATAGAGAAGATATAGTTGTGGTTAAGTAAGATAAACTTCAGACCTCTCCCACATGATCCTAAGGTGCATTTTGAGTGATTAAATTAAATAGATTTACTATAAATTTCACATTAAAACCTATTAATAACCCCAACCCCTAACAAATTCCCTACAAATCAAAGCACTTATAAACCTCATTAAGGGGTTTTGGGGTTTTGAATGAACCAAAAATTTACTATAATTCCTAACAATTTATTAGTAAATTTATTTGTCATTTTATATGTTTGACAAGATATAAAATTTAAAAAAACACATCTTTTGATTATTTTCTACATTATTAGAACATGGAAGACATTTTATAATTATAGTTTTGTTATTATGTTTTGAGTTAAATTAAAAGAAAAAATAGTTTAAAACTGTGATCTTTATAATATAAGTAAATTAAATATTTAAACATAAGTTAACGCATATGCTGTTTGTGGTTAAGCGTATTCATGAAAATATTTATATTTTCTAACTTAAATGATTAGAAAAAAGAATTCAATCAATATTTAAAATTTTAAAATAATAAATTAAATAAAATAAAAAATTAATTTATTTGGATTATCAATTCAAATTATTGTTTATTAATAATTACTTTATTTTTATATGCAAAATCTTTAATCAAATTAATTTATTTAAAATAATTATAAAATAATTAATTGTCTTATATTTCTATCAAAAATATGTTTTTTACTGCTTTAAACACATTAAAACATTAGAAATTTTATTATTTATAAAAAATTATTTTTAAATACTTCAATAAATTGAATATATAATGAATCTTTCATTAAAAGATCTCGTAATTATATAACTCTTCTTATCATTTTTAATGCAAGAATAAATGCTTTGCTTATAAATTTTGAGTATCTTCATCAAAACTTATCTTATATATTACATATCTGATGGCTTTAATAACTTATTATATTTATTTATATACTGTTTTTAATTAATATGATAAAAATCAATAAATAAAAATAAAAATCTAGTGTGCAGATTTCTTGACTTATAATCTTTTATTAAGTAAAGTATCATCCGCTAATTAATTAATTTATCAATATCTCTTTTAACAATTCTTCTATTCACCATTAAATTAAACTCTTATTTCTCATGAATACTATTTAATTCTTCAATAAGCTCTTGAGAATGTCAGACTGGAATTGATCCGCTGTTAATGTTTCTTAAGTATTTGAAATGATCCAAGTCACTTCAATCCTGTTTGTTGTTATCTAAACTCTTGCCACTATCTTCCTTTTCCTTCTTTTGCTCTTCTATTTTCTCGCTTTGCATCATTAATGTGAGTGAGTTCCACTCAAGTATCCACTATTTTCAAGGAAACAGTGTCATCTCTATCCACTATAATAATTGTCTTCCCCTTTGCACTATATTATCTGAATATATATAAATATTTTTATTATAATTATAATTATATTTTTACTTTTCTTTATTTAACTCATTCAACTGCTATTTTCTTGATATCTCTTTCAAATAATCTTGTGGCAGACTACTAATCATCTCTAATTTCTTCTGAAAGAGGAGCAAAGTAGGTTAGTGAGATTCATCAATCTTAACAACTTCATTTTTTAGTTGTAATATTAATCATTTCTTATCCATTTTGATATTATATTAATAAATTTATTATCACATTCTATATTCTTTTTAATAATTGAATGTATTTAATTAGATGTTTTTTGCTTATTGATTATTGTAGGATGTTTAATCGGTATCAATAAATGAAATAGATGGAGATTATTCTTGATAACATAATTACTGGAATTATTTGAGAATATTCTAAGTATATAATATGTTCTTATACTTTTCAAAATGGTGCAAAGCATTTAAAATATTTATTTTAAACTATTATTTTGAATATTACATTCGATTACAATAATTTTGAGACAAGTGATATTATTTGATTTTCTGTTTTTAAATCATTCAATTATCCTATCTGTATTCCTGGTGATTCTATTTATAATGCACAATTATTGTTATTGATTAAATTTCTCTTAAATCATTTCCACCACTATATAATAACTATAACAGAGAGTGCTCCACAATATTTTGTTAAAGCATTTTTTAAGATTTATAATATAACTTCGAAATATTAGTTGTATTATTAAATATATAATAAATAAATTAAATATTAAATTAAAAAGTTAATAGACTAGATGTACGAACCTAGTCACTAAAGAGGACCAACCACAAGCTCCTCAACTTAAACACTAAAGAAGTTGATTACACCTTTGGTAAACCTACTTAGAGTCACTCCCCAACGTGAAAACATGAAAGACTCTATCTTATCTCTCTCTATCTTTCTCAAGAAGGCGTCAAACTAGCTTAAACTTAGCTTCAGACAAGCAAACTTGCTTTCACGAAGCTTTTATCTCCTCCTCTCCTACTCAACCTTTAGAGACTACATAAGAGATTTGACCACCCAATCTCTCCTCAATCAGCTCCTCAACCTCAGTTCAAGTAGAAAAATTACATTCTCTTCCTCAGAGAAGCCAATGCTGATAACAGTAGTCCAAACAATACTGAAAGCGATCTCCAACCTGGAATCAGAGAAAACCACTTTACCATTAAACATACCAAATAGGAAAGGTCAGTTCCAGAGTTCCCCAACTCCTAACCCTCCTATTTAATAATAAACATTAATAAGATTTTCAGATTTAACCTAACTTTCCAACAGAATTTAATAATTAGAACTGTAGCTTTTAAAATCTGACCTCAATCTTAATTAATAAATTTTATCAATTAATTCTTAATAGTTAATTTACAAGCCTAACATAAATGACCTCGAAAGTCAACTTGAAGAAAAATCCAAATACTTCACTTTAGAACTAAAAATAAACTCCCAGATCAAAGCTCTCTAGGACCAAATAAACTAACCCGTCTCCAACCACTAACCTTAAACTCTAACACCTTTCCTAATTAGCCAATAACAGCCTCAGGCTGATCAAACACAGTTCTAAACCTAACTGAATCCCCTAGCTCCTTCCTTTCAACCAAATAATAATATTCCAACCCAACACTTCAACTCTGTTCCTAAACCTATATTTACCCACTCAGCTGATTCAGTAGTCTTGTTTCGCTAACACATCTCTCAAGATGTCGAGATTCATAATATCAAAAACTCCTTGAAGACCTTGTCTTTCCCTTTCCTAAAGGATAAACACACCGCCGAACTCATAAGACAACAACTATTAGAATAGTAACTGCTGACATGAATGATGAACAATTTGTCCAATCCCTTAAAACACTTCTTCAATTCACTACCACACTCCCAAAATACGAGTCAATCACTGACCCACTGAAGAATCTAAAAATAAGCTTAGACATCAAAGAATTTAGAAAACTACTTAACAACTATATAAACCTCATCATTCGACAGATAAATCAACTTAAAATCCCTAACAAATACAACTTAAATACTCAATCATCACTAAAGAAAATCAAGAGAGAACTCTCTCCGGATTCTTGGGCCTCCTACTCGGACTCAGATGATGACCTTGATACAGAACATTGACTAGGGACTCAACTAAGCTACCCCAGCACCCTCTCTCCTTACAAAGGAGAAAGCGAACCAGTGCATCTGGCACTCTCGATAGAAGCTGTAACCCCATTGGGATTACACTCAAAAAGAGACACCGTCTCTTCATAATGATATGCTCAGGGGGTCTTGAACCCTCGATGCGAGTTAATTATTATTATTATTATTATTATTTATTATTATTAAATATATGAATATATTTTATATCAAATTCATCAGAAATATATTAAGATATTGCTTTCTTATTGTTGCTTGTAACATAAATGAAGTTAGCCTCTTTAAAATAATTACATAAATCTAAATTTCATTTTATAGAAAGTCTCTCCTTGTTTTTGAAATTAATGGTGATGGCGTTTTTAAATACTTTGATAATTATTTAAGTTAACTCATGTTCAGGATTACAATCATAGTAAACATTTTATTTTAGTTACGTTTAAGGAGTTTTAATTTATTTTCATTGTTTTTATATTAAAATATATAAAAAATTAAAAATTATATGGTCAAGTTACTATAAACTGGAGCTATAAATAGATTGAATGACTGTTTTTCTTAATTTTGAATCTTAATTTTATTGATAATCATACCAGCAAACTTATACTAATTAAAAGTTGTCAAATTAAAATAACTAATCATAGTTATTAATTTAGTAACTAAGGTCATTAAAATCGAAAGAAATACAAATTCGTTTTATAGGGATGTAAATAATGAGAACTACTCAAAAGGAAGGAGCAATATAATGTGGTTCTCCACTAAATAAATTTTGATATCTTTGCCAATCTTTTCAACTAGATTCTTATCACGCCTCTTCTCTTCGCTGTCTACATCTGTATCTCTAGTAGCTTTTCTTGATTGAATCTTTTCGATTTCCATTCTTTCACAATATCTTATTAATTCTCTTCTATCTATGGTCGATTCGATCTCTCACTAAATAGCAAATTATTTAAATCTGCCACACATTGGTTTAAAAAATTAAGGTCTCCTTCAAATCTTTTGAGCTCTAATTCTGATTTCAACTCATTTCTCTAAACTGTAACTTCCCATTTTTCCTCCTTGCACCCATGACTGATTTACCATCTTAATGCGTGACTTATTCTAAATCATCGAGCTTCTCTGTTTTCGGTCTTCTCAACTTCTTCTTCATAAATTGTGAGTCTTGACTTCTCACCAATCTCCATGATGTTGAAACCAACTTTCGAGTTAAACATCATACAGCATCAATATATATATATATATATATTCAATCAGTCCTTATTATATTTGAAATATTAGTTTTTCAGCAACCTTTAGTGCCAAATATTAAAAAAATATTGCATTTTCTTAATAAAAACATATGACGGTTTTTCATTACAGCAACTTAATCAATATGTTCTTTATTCATGCTCTTTAAGTTTAATTAAAATTTTATGCTAACTTACTGGTATCATTCATATTTAAAGAAAAAACTATTGAAGTGCTTCAAAATAGTTGAGAACAAATTTAAGTTTAACAAAGATTTAGACATGAAAACATTTTTAGGAACTTTATTTTTATTAATATGATTTCTCTCTCTTTGAACACACATTAATTTTATATTTTTGATTGAACTAATAAATAATTTATTAATTAAAACATTAAAGCTAAATTGGAAATAATAGAATTATTAAGTAATATATTTTATAAGCCATTAATAATCAAGAAGAATTAAATATTCATAAATAATGATATTTAGACATAGACATCTTGAAAATTGTCTCATATCATTACTTTGAGTTCCCTCTTAAAAATCATTCTATGCTATTTTTATAATCTAAAACTATATACAATTTAATATTATACATAAGCCAAATTTTAAACAAAATCGTTTATATACAAGCTCCAAAAGATAGATTTGTAGGCAACAAAATTCTTTTGTGATAAAATTGAATCCCTTTTTTCAATTTTTCAGAAACTTCTCCTCGCATATATTTCTAATCTTATCAAGTAAATATATTTGAAGAATCAAAGATAGGAAATATCAAACTGGAAGATAAAAACTTGTAGTTTTAAATACAAATTAAATAAAGGGATAAGATATTTATTTCAATGAGGCAAGTTATAGCTTATATTGCTTCTGCGCTTTTATTAAAATTACAGAGAGAAATTTTAATTTATGTATCATTGATATTTTTCTACATTTCTAGGCTACATTAAACAGTGTTGCTTAACTATATTAGCAACCATTTACAGGCTATTGTTTATTCTATGTTCCTCGAAAAAGACCAAAAAGAATAAAGATTGGAGGAAGCGTGATGAATAAGTCTATGTTCAGGTTCAACAGGACTAGAAGATATTAATTTGTAAAGTGATAAGATAAACTAGGAAAAGGAAGAATCGAAGGATTGAAAAATAAGAAAAAGTGGAGGAATCTGAGGGAAAGTACATTATTAAGTTGAGACTCTTTCTATTTGAAATTTATTTAATTTAATATTTCATTTGAATTTCGTTCATTAAATTAATGATTTAGTTGTCATTTGATATTTTATTAAATTTAAAATCTTTTAAAACTATAGCCAAACCCTAAGTTTAAAACTGATACTATTCTTTAATGATTTATTTTTACCATTTAAGAGCAATACTTTAATAATGATAAGATTGAATGATTTAGAAGTTTAATTACATTCAAAACCCCAAAACCCCTTAATGAGGTTTATAAGTGCTTTGATTTGTAGGGAATTTGTTAGGGGTTGGGGTTATTAATTAAATGCGAGACAAAAATATCAAGCTTTTGGGGTCTATTTATGATGAAGAGTATATAGATTTAGTGTTTAAACTGCGCTATGGATGTGATATATACAGTGAATAAATCAAACCAGTACTAAATTATAAGTCTATTGCGCTACTCTTAAAGCGAAGTCCTTCAACTGTGCGCTCCCACTGTCTTATAGCACTATCATTAAAGCAATAGTAGCTTAATTCTAAGCCTAAGAGGTAGTAAAAGTTTCATTGAAGTATATTGATTATCTTATTATTGAGAGAACTTTGAAGTATTTGGCTCACTTCTCTTTAGACCAACGAGCTACTATGTTTCATCGCCGATTCCCTGAGTTGAAGATCTCTGCTCAGTCTATAGCTAACATCTATAAACGAAATGGTATCTCTTACAAAGGTGTGAATCGTATCAAAGAGTGATTTATTTCATTCTGCCATTTTACAACAACAACTTAAATTATATTTATTATTAAATGCTGAGAGCCTTATAGAATAATATTAAGTTTATTCATGCTGACGAGGCTGTGTTTACCTTCAACACTTTCATCTAGAAGTCTTGGTATAAGAGGCATAGTAATATAGAAGTATATGACTAGAAAGTCAAGGTATAAACGATGGCAATTCTTGGAGAATTAGTGAGGATACTGGTTTAGAAACCTATGTTATTCATCCTCTCTCAATTAAGACAGAGCAATATATTAAGTTCTTAGAACAGTTGAGAGAGAAGTACCCTGAATAAGAGATTATACTGTTTGTTGATAATCTTTCTGTTCGTAAGACTAAAGAAACAAGGAAGAGTTATGAACAACTTAGAATAACGCCAGTGTTCAACGTACTTACAGTCCATAGTTTAATGGAATGAGTTCTACTGGGGTATATTAAAGGTCATTACAAGAAACTGCTGCTCTACCACTTGATGCATGACCTACCTATCGATACAGTAGACTTTATAAAAGGTCAGCGAAGAGAGTAGATAATTAATTGGCTTTAAAGTGTGCTAAAGAAGGGAGAGTGAATGTATATAAATAAGTTTTGTAGTTAAGTTAATGAATATATAAGTCACATTTAAAATTCTTTAGAGGGAGCTGGCTTCTCTTTCTTTTCCTCCTCTTAAGACTTACTTGGGCCTATGTTTCTTCTCTTGCTGCCAGCTCCAGCATCTATATTCATTGACTCTGGAGGCTAAATATTTGAATGAAGTCTCTTGCTGACTTCATACTTTGTCTGCGACTTTCGCTCTCTGTGAAGCTTGCTCTATTCCTTCATCAAGAAGATGCCAGTACCAGATTTTTCTAAAGAGTTAAACTACAAATCTTACTTGAAATATTTGGGTGCTTCTGCAACTCTTATAGCCAGCTCTCATTTATCTTGATCCCTTGTTTATCCTTATCTTCTGAAGAGATGCTGTACCTTTTCTTATGAGATTCTTGAATAATTTCTTTCAAGTAATCACCTTTAATTGTTGCAAGTATGCCAAAGAAATAGTTTCTCTCAGGTAGTTTATTTGACAACTACTTCTTAGTAGGCAGGTAC
>ARYC01005116.1:0-26758 GCA_000711775.1 Oxytricha trifallax | reverse complement strand
TATAAGTAATATCTAAATCTTAAATCTTGAAAATAAACTATATTAATCACTTTTAAATACTATTACTAAGTTTCATATTAAATCTTATATTTAAATATTCTCGAATAATTAAAAAATAATTAAAATACTTTTGATTTGGATAAATGAATATTAAATAATAATTGTTTAAGTTATCAATTAGAGTGACATTAATTGACAATAAATAAATTCTTTGATAAATCCGTAATTTCAAATCAAATTTACAAAAGGTAATATTCCTTAATCAACCAAGAAAGTTTTCAATTTAACCATAAATTATAACTGATTAATTTAAAGAACCAAATCGTCTATTTATTTAAATTAAAAAATTCTAGAAACAATTTTAGTAAAATAATTCATGAATTACAAAACTTAACCAATTTTTCCGTTGTACAAATCAATTTAATAATTAATTATTTTAAGATAAAGTTATATACTTCATAATTCTATTAATTTCTTTATAGATATTCAATATTAGTATGTTTCCTTAATTAATCCACATATTTTATACAATAATTAATTGGTTTATAATATACTCTAAATGTATAATTTAATCTTTCTTTAGAAAATTAGTCTAAATATTTAGTAAAAAAATTGAATTTAAGTGTAAAAATCTATTTAAATTTTATAAATAAGGTTCAAAAAATGTTGTAGAGCTATTGCATCTTTAGCTCTGATTAAATTAATATAATCTTAAATCTGTTTGTAGTGAGTGTAAGATTCGATTCATTATTTTCTTAATACTTTAAGATGTTAATAGTGATAGTTTATTTTTTATTATTCATCATCAAATCATTTATTACGAATTAGAAGTAGAATAAAAATAAGTCAAAGAGGATATTTTTAATTATTACTAGTTTAACTGATATTATTTTTTAGATAATTAATTACTAATCCTTTTATATTTTTTGTTACTAAAATATTAAGCTCGATTCATTTATAAATCTTAAGAACATTAAGGACCATAATAAGTCTATAAAAAATTTAAATCATAAACATTTTATAATTAATAGCTAAAATTAGTCAAGTAATTTTCATTGAAGTTTTAAGAATTAGTAAATTCCTTAAAATTTATTAAATTGTTATTAACAATTTAATAAATTTTTTGCATATCATTTTAATGTTAAGTAATTATTAATATTTAAAAAAATATAAACAAAATATTAAATATAAAATATAAATGTAATTTTAAATTTTAAAAGAAAAAATATAAAATAAAATTTATACTCTATACATGATTATACATAGGAAATATTTTATTTAAAATTGACATAAGAAAGTAATAAAATTCATTTTTACGTATTTTCAGATTTTAAAATTACGTAAAAAAATAAATACGTAATTACGAAAAAAATATTATCGGATAAAATTTTTTGCGTGTTTTTGGGGGGGGCCGTTGTTTTTTGGCTTCAATTATCAAAGATTTATATTATTACATATTTGAATATGTATTATTTCAAAGAAATTGGCTTTAATTACTTGAACTATCACTATCACCTTCCTCAATTATGAAAAATATATTCTTCCCATCAGTAAGACACTTGAGAGAAATGCAAAAATCAATTGAATGTTTAATGTGACAAGACAGAGGACTCTCATAATCAAACAATGGCTTTTATAGAGAAATTGCAATGAACTTTCTCAAAAGCTATATCGCAAACTATTAAATAATTTTAAATTCTGACTTCGATCTACCGAGAAAACCGAAGATTTTGATTCTGGATTGTGTGTATAATGGAGGGAAGGGTGTTTTTGTTTCCTGTGCGGGCTGTCTAAGACTATGAAAACACTGAATTGAGTAAAATCAAATCTTCTTGGGCCTCGTTCGTAGTTATGCCATATCCAAATGATGATTTGATTGTGTAAAGTTTATTTATAACTTTTTATAGAATATGAATATCAACTCTGGATATTTGGTTTTGATTTTATGAATAGATGTGAATTCCACCACATTTTTATTAGCAAACACTAATAAAATTCTATATAATTATCTTCATTTGATAAGAAAGTTAATAGATTTAAACTCAAATATAGGGCATTAAAGTGCAATCTTGAATAATTTGTATGTAATTTAACTGTAGATAATATTTTATTACGAACGATTCTGCACTTTTCATTATTCTTGTTATTATTACTTATTACTGTAACTTAAGCAAAGTCGATTCAATAATTACGTGATTATGCTGAACTTTTATAGTTATATATTATCATTGATTTCAATGAATTACTTTTAATTGTTAATTTACTTAAATTGTATTTCAATTCATGCAAAACCGTAGTCACAACAGTAAGATAAATACTTTAAAAATTTCATTGTATATTAATTTATATTGGTATGAATTAAGTTGGAGAGTAGAATTATAAATCTGGGGAGTAGAATTATAAATCTGAGAATTAACTCAGAAATGAATCTTAAGATACAACAAAATTTAGTCTCATTTAGATCTTATTTCTTTTAAAACTTTATAATTATAAGATTCAAACAAATGCTGATATTATTGAATTGAATTTAAATTAATAATTATAATTCACGTAATCACGGGCTCTTTAACCAATGATTAACCTAACAAGTATGGATAAAATTGATTTGTTTAAATTGGTGTTTTTCTTCACTACTGCTTTCAGTTTGATTTTATTTTTCTATTCTTTGTATTCATCCTTGGTAGTATTCTAAGATGATCTATGTCATAGTGCTTTTTTTTAGCTATTGTCCATTAACCATTATGATCTTCTTGATTTTTATATCGGAATTAAAGAAACTTTAAATCGTTGTATATTTTTGAATTCCAAAACTCTCCTTTGAGTTTGTTGAATACCAAAGTATTGATACTAACATAACCTTCTATATAAATTTATCTCAACCAGTTAAGAAAAGGATTAATTGATCTCGATATCACTTACCATTTGAGTATATCCTTTTGAAATTCAATAGTAGTATTATTCATTTGTAAATTTTAAAGATGTCTGTCTTATTCAAAAATAAGGGAATTTTCAATGGTTCATTTCACTCCTCATTTCTTTTGTCTTACAATCATTGTGTTAAGTTTTTAGAGTTATTTGGTTGGTGATGGGATCAATTGACAAAATCAAGTAAAGATAATATTAAATTAATTCTATCTTTCTTGTGTCAAAAATTTAACTTCTAATGTTTTGTTACTTAGCTCTGCGCTAATATGATGATTGGCTAGTCTAGGAATATTCATGTAGAACTTTTAAGAATGTAAATTGATAAATATTGATATGGAATCATTTAAAGCATGAGTTTAGGTATTATTTAATAAATTTATAGCGGTAAAATACAGAAAATGGAGAATATCTTGTGAAAAACGTAGTTTTTTCTTCTGATTCATGGCCAAAACTCTTTTCACACTTTGTTTGTTGACATAGTTAGCAGTTTACTCATATTTTATAATGTAGTAGCGGATAAATTTTAAAGTATTAAATTATAAATCCTTGATTAACTAGCTCTTACGACTATCTTTAGATGACTCATTTTTATTTATGTGTCAATGATGTATTTCTTTCAGCTTACAAGCGCAACTTTCTATGTAGATAAGAGACTAATTTAGCAAAAGCAAGTTATGGTATCTTTAATAAGACCAAATAAACTGGTTTAACTGTCCATGAATTCTATTGTCTAAGCCTATGGTAGCCAAATGAATTAAATTAGCATTAGCCTAGGTCAAAACAATTATCTTTTTAAACGATATGTGGCCATAGTTAATAAGTAATCTTACAAAGTAGAAGTAGGAGCTCGACAAGATTGAACCGATTGATCATTAGTAGCTGTCAACTTCAACTCCAGCTATGTCTTGACTTTCTTTAATTAAACGACAGTCTGAATTTTAAGTTTTCTTAGTTGTTCTTGCAGACGACTAAGATCATCTTGAAAGGTGTATTTAACGATACTTTGACTCATTTGGATAACTTTATATTTCTAATTTAATTAAATACTTCATTATTTTTATTTTAATCATAAATTCATTTTAGTTAATCAGAAAAGTGAAATTCCATATGAAAATTGTATCAGCAAAATATCGAGCCCAGCAAATTATTTGCAAATATTCAGAAAATTTATTAGTTTGGTATCATGTTTAGGCTAATTATTTTATATGCTCAATATAATGGTAGTAAACTATTTAAGAAAAATATCGAATGCTTTCTTCAGATTTATACTCTGAAATACTTCTGTTAAAAAATAGCATAGTCAGTTGAAATTCGAAATCTTGTCATATTCACCAACAAATTGTAATTTCTCTGATTCACACTCATTAAATTCATTTTACTATAAGTCCCAAAAGATTAAAATAATTTAACAACAAATAAAAAATTAATAATAATTCATAGTTTAAATGCGAATGCTAACAATCCTTCATCAAAGCAATAAATTAATAGGCAGTTTAAATATCAATTGCTGTGATATCAACTAATTTAAAAATATTTATGAATATATTTTCTTTAAAATAATAAAAGTTTATGTGTGTATATATAGTTTGTAGAGTATCAGATTAAGATAGAAGATTATGGTTAAAATTGAGACTATACACTCCTTATTATATATAATAATAATAATAATAATAATAATGATAATAATAATAATAATAATAATAATAATAATTAGATCACATTGAGGTCTCAAGGGACCCCCGATCTTGTATATGTTTATATATGTAAGGGACAAGCCCTTTTATAAGTTCAAGTGATTATAAGTTAATTTGGGCATTAACTGTCTCACTAAAAATTCATCTTAATTTTCCTCTTCTCTGTCATCTTCTGAAGCCATTTCTTTTTCTTTCTATTTTCCTTTCTCTGTCTTTTTCTGACTTGGAAGGTTGGCCGATTGTTTGGTGGAATAGATAGTCCAACGTTGAATTTTTCTTGTGAACCGTTTTTATCGTTGGTGAGAAGTGCTCTCTCTCTTAAAAGCTTCTTAGCTGAGTTTCTCCTTAATATATGGAGCTCAGTTGGTTTAATAATTAGATTTCCCAGTCTTCAAATTTGGGTCCTAATTATTGTTTTTGGAGTTAATAAGTTTCTGGAGTAATTTATACCTAATGTCATGTTCCATTGTTTTATACATGACACTTTCTAGCAGGATTTATTAAACTCTTGTTGTTTCCAAAAGGATGTCTGGTTTAATCCCTTGATACATTAGTAGATGTAAGAGGTTTATATCTTCTGTTGAATCTTTGATCAGATTCTGAGCAGTTTCTGTTCTGGTGAGATTACTGATATCCTATTCCCTATTTAGTACCTAAGGTTCTGGTTTAGTATTTAGTACCTTTGGTATTACCTAGTTGAGATTTTTGGGTGATTTTTCGCATATCTTGGAGGTCAGATGGAGTGATTCCTCCAATATCTTTGTTAGGTATTTAGGTACTATAGGTTCCTTTAGAAGTTGGAAATTGGAGTTAGGTTTATTTTCCATTGTCAAAGAGTTGAGTTTGTTTGAATTGAAGAATTGAGGTTTGTATTACTGTGGTTATGTTGCAGTGTTGTCTTAAAAGTTAGGTGGTTTTTGTACTTTCTCAAAAATTCAAACTTGTGTAGTATAACTCTCTTCAACTTCCGTCTTGTGGTTTTGGTATAGGGGTCTTTGGGTGTTGTATTTTGAAGCTTTTTTATTCTTCTTTTGGGACTGTTTAAGTTTATAGTAGTATCTTTTCTAGTAGTAGATTTATTCTCTCTCAAAGGCTAGATAGGCTTCTTCCTCATCTTCGTCTGAAGTCCAATCATCTTCAGACGGTGGGTTGAAGTTTTTATTGTTTGTAGCAGCTAAGAAATTTTGGGCAAAATTGCTTAAATCCATGTATTGATTTCTAATCTATTAGTCGTCAGTCATGATTTGTTTGTGGCTAAGTTTGTTTGAGTGAGGTTGTATTATCTTCTAGCAAAGTTCAAATGTTTGACTTAAGTTGTGGGTCTTTTATTTCTTTAGTATTTAGTAGTACCTATCATCCATGTCTTAGGATGAGTCTTAGTCAGATTCTATTGACTTTTTTCTGAGGAGGAATATATTCTAGCTGTCCTCGATGATCATATCTTCATCAGAAGATTCGCTGCTAGTTGCCCAGCAGCGTTCTCTTTCCTTGCCCTTATGGACTAGGTTGGGGAGAGAGCTATAGATAGACTTGGTAAAGGTTCGTTACATTTCACCCCAGAGCAAGTTTCTATCTAATTTAATAGTCTTATTATATATTGTATTGAATAAAACTTTAAATGTTCTATATTTTAAATCGATAGTGTGAGAGAACATCTTATCATTAATAATGGTATTTCGTCAAATTAAATAAATTTTATAATAAATCGATATGATTTGGTTTGTTTTTACTAATGAGAAAATATAAATTCACAATTCAAGGTTTTAATTATATTTGGGAGGCTCATCATTGCCAAGAAATGGTTTGAATAATAAAAAAAAAATCTTTACAAATCATACCAGAAACATTCTTAAAACTTCAAATTGGATTGGTAATGATAATGATTTAATATGAAAGTATTATGACAGTATTTTTATAATTGAATAAACTAAACTCTCTTAATAATATAATATTGATAAATAATAAATAGAATTCTTAATTAATTTATCAAATATGTAGTGGTATCATAGATATCCCCTAGTAAAAACAATTAAATAATATTAAATTTTTTAGAAATACTATCATTAGAAGTATTCAATAGCCATGTAAAGTATTCAATCAATTAATTTACACTTTTAATTAGTCATTTTAATATCATTTATCCTCACCTATCATTGTATAATTATTAATATCTTTGAGACTTTTAGTCAGAATATTGTACTTATTTACAGATATCACGTTTTAAACTATTGTTAAAAAGAACTGAATTGGGGATTGAAAAATAAATAAGTAATTAAAATCAGAAATATATTTAACTGCTACTAATTAGATAAGCTAATAAATCAAATTTGATTCTTGTCAACTACCGTTATGTTTGTAAGTGTCCCTGCTACTAGGACTACGGTATGATGTCACTGAGATTAAAATTGAGATTTTTTACAAATTAAACTCTCAAAATCATAAATTCTCCAGTGTATTAAAGAGGGATTAGACACTTTTGACACATTGAACAGTTAGATTTATTGATAGACTTGGTTTAATTAAATTAATTATTATGATTAAAGTATATAATTAATAATTATATTTTTGACACTTATGACACATAATACGCATTTGACATTCTTTAAATCTTGTCAAATTTATGGATGTAATTTATAAGTGATATAAAGATAATTTAATGAATTAAATATTAAAACTAATGCCGGAAAAATTTTCATATTTATCTTATTCTTCTACCAATTCCCAAATAACTTTCAAAAACCATGGATTATTGACATATTCATATTACTAAGCAGAATACCCATTTGGCCCAGAAAACTCCTAGATAGTTCGTTATCAACTTAAAAATATAAACAATAAGATTAAGAACGTGAGTGTGTACTAGAATACAGACAGTCTAAAGATCTATTTAGAAATTGAGTGCCATCCACTCACTTAAGTCCTACATAGAAATGATTTCATCCAGGCATAAGGCAAAGGATCGAAATTATTAAGCCAGATGAGAATAAAGATCAGAACTATAGAAGTGAAAAACATTTCACATATTCTAAAGCAAACACCCAATGATATTCTTGTAGCAGGTGACAGCATGAATTTTGCAATAAAATAGGATAAAGCAAGGATATCAAAGAGCAGAAAACTATCATCTACACTTTAATCTAGCAAAACAAAATAAGAAATGCTTGTAGAATTAACGAATCTTATCTAGAGTGGGGAGATCTAAGATTTTCATAATATGTGAAGCTTTTCTGGAACAACCCCAACGACATAGTGATGCTCTAGGATATAGAATCTTAACTTAGGGGAATATTTAAGCTTCTCAGATGTTCGGGGATGATTGAGAGAAAAGCAATACCAATAATAGAATCCCTGCAAACCTACGTCTTAAGATAGCAGCAAATTCACAATATCATTAAGCCTATAGAACTTAAGAAATGCGAAGATTAGGGTATGCAGAGGCTCTAGATGCCTTATACTAAGTAATTATCACAATAAACCATAATAAGAAGTGCTGCGTGTGGCTTTATGGCAGTGATGATACTGGAAAATCATCTATAATGAGAATGCTTCAATAATAATATTTGTGTGCGACGTACTACAGGAAGGCTAATCGCATTTCAAACTTCAAGTTTTACCAATTAAATTTTAACCCCAGATTGTCCTGATGGACGAAATGAATGACCAGCATTTCTTTCGAAGCGATCGAGGAGCAAAATGAAAAGACTTCTAGAAGGATAGGGATACTCAACTGAGGCAAAGTACGTAGAATTAGGATTAGAGTACATAGATGCTGCAGTGGCAATCACAAATAATTAAATGCCAATAAAGTAGCTTGCAAAGATCGACAAGTCAAGATGCCATTTGATTGATCTAAGCATGTTGCAGAAGCAAGCTAATAAGAAGATGCCATTTAGCGAAGTAGACTTAGCAATGTACTTCATAACAAGGCTTGAGAAGGATAATTCAAATTTCGAGAACTCCTAAGAAGAGAGGAAGAATTAAGAGGTCAGTACAATCATAGATAGTCTCAAAAAAGCAAATTAAAGGTTATTCATTGAGCAGCTTGTCTTGTATTTTATCTAAAATTATTGTAGAAATATATTTGAATGTTGGAAATTATTTATAATTAAATTAAATATCAATAAACATCGTGGCAGTTAAAATTGGCTAATTTAAACGATCTTGAGCTCATTCGATAGAGAATTTAAAATTAGCTGGACTTTATAATTGCCTGTACTATTTTATCGCATCCCTAGAGAGATAACTAGAATTTAATTAAACTCATCTATATTCATTAAATTTAACCCTCACATTAAATTTAAGCTATCTCGCTACCAGGGATGCGATAAAAAGGTACCGACAAAACTAAAGTCCAGCTAATTTTAAATTATCTATCGAATGAGTCCAAGATCTTTTAAATTGGCCAACTTTAACTTCCACGATTTTTATTTATATTTAATTTAATAATAAATAATTTCCCAATTTCAAATGTATTTCTACAATATGATTAATATTACTTATTCATTAAATTATCTTTATATCACTTATAAATTACATCCATAAATTTGACAAGATTTAAAGAATGTCAAATGCGTATTATGTGTCATAAGTGTCAAAAATATAATTATTAATTATATACTTTAATCATAATAATTAATTTAATTAAACCAAGTCTATCAATAAATCTAACTGTTCAATGTGTCAAAAGTGTCTAATCCCTCTTTAATACACTGGAGAATTTATGATTTTGAGAGTTTAATTTGTAAAAAATCTCAATTTTAATCTCAGTGACATCATACCGTAGTCCTAGTAGCAGGGACACTTACAAACATAACGGTAGTTGACAAGAATCAAATTTGATTTATTAGCTTATCTAATTAGTAGCAGTTAAATATATTTCTGATTTTAATTACTTATTTATTTTTCAATCCCCAATTCAGTTCTTTTTAACAATATTATTGATGTAAAAATTCAATTGTTTATTTTAAAAAGATATAAAATTGCCTTAAATAACCAAGAATATGATAGATATATGTCTTTTAAGTTAGATGATATTAAAGTATATTCATTTTACTGTGATTAGGTAATGAGTTTAATTATAAATATAACTAGCATTATTATTTTCACTAGATAATTTAGTAAATAAGATATAGCTTAATTTAATGTGAGTAATATTGATTATAAAATGATTTTTGATAGTTATACTATTTCATTAAACTGACTTGAAAACACTTACATATTTAATTCGAAAACATTTATTTTTAAATCTTAAATAATAAAATACTACTATTTATAATAATATTATGTGATTATTTTCCTTGTTTTTTTATATGTACTTCGAATGTTTACTTAAATATTTACAAGAATAATTTAAAGGTATCCTCCCTATGACCTTGATTAATCTTTTGCTTAAAACTCCATATAATAGGTAAGTAGGCATAAATAAGTTTTGGTTTTGATACATAAGTTATAAAAAGAATAATATATAATATCTTATTAAAATTAAAATAACTTAATAAGTAAAACTTTATCAAAAATTATAAAATATAATGTATTAATTATTAAAGATCATTCATGTTAACGATGGCTAATTATACACTATTCCTATTTATATCTCTCCGTTAAATATTTGTGGACAAATATTAACCTTCTTTTTAATAAAAAAATTAAGGAATTACCCAGAATGATTCTAAAATGAAGTATCGAATATTAACTTTAATTTCTCACAGAAGATATAAATCGCTCAACCCGACTTCAATTACTTGCCAGTGATTATTAAAGGTATTATGTGAGAAGCACAAGAAAAAATTTAGCATAAATACTGTAAGCAGGAATCTTGGGTAGAAACTCTTGTTCAATGCCAAATAGAAATAATCAATAGCAGGATTCAAGTAAGCTGAAGCCCTTTGACCACCAACCTTCTCCTCCTGACTGTGTTCTATACACAGATCCTATAGAATATCAAAGCCTAATTTTCCTTTCTATAAAATACAATATTCTTTTATGTTTTTAAATAAGAGTAATAACATTTCTAAATTCTTTGTTGAATGAGTTCTTTGTACCATTGAATATCTTCTTAGCTCGCATAGATGTAGAACTTATCTTTTTTATCTTGTAAATGAAATGATTTAAGCAAACTAAGGATGTTGGCATTGTTATTGTTTAGAGTTGCTAAGTTGATTGTTTATACTACATTGTTTCCCAGGTTGATGTTTGCATGATAGCTTCTTTTTATATCATAATGATTTATGGAAGATTAGTCATTTTGGTTGAGGCTTATCTGGCAGCTAAAAATGGTAATCTTTGTTCGACTGTGTAGTCTTAATATATTATCTAATGTTTTAAATTAAGAGTAATTGCCCTCATTCTATTGACTTTATTGAGTAGAAACGAGATGTATAATTTCATTTATAAGATTCTGATTGGATACTATTGTCAAAATTTTCAGTGGGTGGAAAGGTACCAATCAGTCACAGGTTACCTAGTATTGACTCCGAACATCCACAAGTGGCCTTGCAGCTCATTTGACTCGAGCCTTTTAATCATTCAAGGGACTTCTAACCATTGCTACTCCCCTAGGTGTTGCATCAGAATAACCCAGCTTGAAATTTCAATGCGAAATAAAGTATGCCACTCACATTAGAGACATTTATAGCACTTTTGTGTAATTTATGTCAATACCCGAAGAAACTATTGAGTATTAATTATTAATTAAACTTACCTAGAAATTAACACCATACTTTTAACTATATTTTTCTTAGCTTTTATGACATAATTTAGCAAAATATGAAGATTTTTAATTGAAATAATGATATGTAAACTATAAATATCTTATACTTTAAAACTTTTTTAATGGGTATCTACTAAAAAAAGATGATTAAAAGATTAAAATATTTATTCTTTTATAAAAAAAGAGTTAGCATGAGAAATGAATTGAAGCTAAATAAAAATTTGAACCATGTTCAGTTGTTAAACTGTCCAAAGTATACCTGTCACTTGTTTCTATGATCTTCGAGAAACAAAACCAGACAATCTATAATGTAACCACATACTCAATTATTTAATTATTATTATAGCACAGGGCAAAGTACTAGGATTGAATCTATATAAGGGACATATTCTAATTGATTTTGCTTTCAATGAAACTATTTTATGCCTTCAATAACCTGTACAGCTGAGATCACTATGAAGTTTCAAAGTTGTACCAATTTTTATGGAATATTTTTCTGTGTATAAATGAAAATCTAAAATAAAGAAAACCTATAATAAGTAAAACCACATAGACAACACAGCAAAAAGAACATAAATTAAATAGTTAAGAATGATGTATTCTGATAATCAAAAATCAACATAAATATGTATTGTAAGATTGAAATTACATATAATCTACAAAAAGGTTTTTTAAAAAAGCATTAAAGTTTTTTTTTATATATTTTAGAGGCCTAGAATAATCATAATACTATTAAATACATAGAATAATATATTTTAATATTTTTTATTTTTTATTCAGTCGTAAAATTGATATTTTTTTTAAAAAATTAAAACACTATAATAAATTTTATAGATTGTTAAAAGTATTATATTTATTGATGATTATCTAGACAACATTTTCCTATAAAATTTAATTTTAGAACTTATATTCTTAAAGAAATCTATACTCTATAATAATTTAATGCAAGAACAGGTTGTCTAGCCTACTATTTATCATTTTAACCAATAAAACTATAATAATATATCATTATATATAGTAATAATCAACATATTTTTAAAATAACTACTTAAGTTTTATGTAGGAAAACACAATATAAAAGATAGATAGAAAGGATAAAATATTTTAATGCTTATTTCTATTAAAATATCCTATGATAAAAAAAATAAGATGCAAATTGAATAACTAAAATTTCAAATTAATAGTAAAAAATAGCAAATAATGATGATTTAAAATTAGTTAATACATAATTATTATATGCTATGAAATCTAGTATTATTGATATAGTTTTATGAAGATTAATAATATGAAATCAAGATTTGCAAATAATACTAATATTAATAAAAAACATTCGAATCCTGGGAAATGTGAAAATTAAAATCTAAAATTAATTATATAAATATTTACTGCTCATTTACTGTGTATTTAGCCTTATATGCGAAAAGTTGTCAAATTGTTAGTTTTTATTACTAATTGGTCACTTTCACAAGCATTTGTGATCAAAATCGATGTGCATCATCACACTGCTCTCTAAAATGTTCAAAGTGGAGATTCGTGGTCAAAGTTTCTTTCCGTGGTCAAAATTTCTGTGTTTGCATTTACGTCTACCTTATTGAAGCAGGTTGGCCAAAATCGAAGTTAAAATGCACATTTACAATTAAAGTGTCCATAAAAGTGACAAAAGTGGATTTTCTATGTAAAAATGACCAAAGTTTCTATTTGTGGTCATTACTGTCTTTTCACTTATGTCTCTTGCATTTGAGCAGAGTGGTAAAAAAGTGGTCAAAGTGCATTAATGCAACAAAAGTGTCCAGAACCGTGGTCAAAGTAGAAATTTGTGGTGAAATTGACCAAATTTACTGTTTATGGTCAAAGTCGGTGTCTTTGCATTTTTTTCTGTCATATTTGAGTAGAATGGTCAAAAAATTTGCCAAAATACATCAATCCAGCCAAAGTGTCCAGGATCGAGATCAAAATCGAGATTTGTTGTGAAATTAATTATTTTAGCGAAGCTTGATCAAATTCTTGGAAAATTGAGGTCTTGTGTTATAATTTTGCATTATTGTAGAAATATGTTTCAATTTGGAAAATTAATTATAATTAAATTAATAATAAATCAAAATCATGGCAATAAAAGTTGGCAAATTTAAACGATCTAGGGCTTATTCGATAGAGAATTCAAAATTAGCTGGACTTTACTATTGGTGGTACTATTTTATCGCATCGACGGAGCGAGATAACTTCACTTTAATTAAATGCCTTTAAATTCATTAAATTATACCTCACATTAAACAAAAGTTATCTAGCTCCCTTGATGCTATAAAATAGTACCACCAATAGTAAAGTCCAGCTAATTTTGAATTCTCTATCGAATAAGCCCTAGATCGTTTAAAGTGGCCAACTTTTATTGCCATGATTTTGATTTATTATTAATTTAATTATAAGTCACTTTTCATAAAAGTAAGGCAATATTATTCAATTCTGTCAAAAATTGGGAGGTCTTAGAAGTTTAGATTTAATAGTACCAATAATAGAATGCTTATCAAAAATATTAAGCAAAAGTTGGAAATTGGCAAGATTATTGCTGAGTTCTCGAATAACTGGACAATAAAAACCCCCAAATCCCCTTAATGAGATTTATAAGTGCTTTGATTTGTAGAATATAGTTGGGATCTTATTGGGGTTAGCACACAAAATGCAAGTTTTATGTGAATTTAATTAATATTTAATGAGTATTAGTGTTATTAATTCAAACAAATTTTATCTATTTATCTATATTGTATCTTTTGAACTATGCTCTCTCTAATGGGTCAAGGATATCATCTAATGTTTATCGAGGATAGATCGGAGCTCTCACGATTATCCTCTCTACTATGCTTTTAATTTCTTTGCAAAAATTTTCTTACTTTATGTGTTTCTAAGCCAAATATATTTATTTAGCTAAAATAGCATATTTTGAGTAAATTAATTAAGCAAATTAAGATTACATATTTCTCTATATTTATATTAATATTATTCTATTTTTATGTACTCAACCGCATTTGAGCTGTTTTGCGTTAGAGTACCGAAATTATTTTAATTATAAAATAAATTTAATTTAATTGCTATAGTTAAAATTAAAATAATTTCTCTATAAAAAGTAATATATAAAGTAAATAATTTTAATAAATTAGAATAATTAATTAATTTATATTTGAAGAAACTGTAATCACGTAGTTATGGAAAATAAGGCAATAATTTTATTTATTCCCTCCTTGTTTTTATTTTTACTTTATATATTACTTTTTATAGAGAAATTATTTTAATTTTAACTATAGCAATTAAATTAAATTTATTTTATAATTAAAACAATTTCGGTACTCTACCGTAAAACAGCTCAAATGCGGTTGAGTACAAAAAAATAGAATAATATTAAAGATTTTTTTGAAAAAAGTGAATTTAAATTATAAAATAAATAGTTGTAATTACAAATAGTATTAGTACTTTAGAAAATGTATATCCAAAAAAAACAGTTTCATGTTCATCATATCCGTCCAATCCATTCTCTAGGTCACTGAAAATCATCAAATGTCTATTTTTCTCTGTCACTCTGCGAAGTCTGCTTCTTCCACCACTGCCACTGTACTCAACTGGGACCCCTGTAAAAATAAAAAGTTAGATATGTTTTTAGAAACTTACTTATTTATTGAATGAACAGAGGCTCCATCAGCTGCGGCATTTCCATTTTTGATTATTTATTATTAATTTATTTATTTAATTCACTTTTATAGAAAAATATCAGGATTAATATAAATATAGAGAAATGTGTAATCTTGATTTGCTTAATTAATTAACTCAAAATATGCTATTTTAGCTAATTGCTTTTCATGTTTAGTACAAAAGTAAGTCATAATTTCTATATCACTTTTCTAATATTATTGCAGCTATTGCCCAAACATCCCACCCATTAAACAGAACCATTCGTCCACTTCTGTCTTATTCGGAAGCATCCGGGAGTCCCAAGTACCTATGCTAAAGTAACGATTTCTTATCTTAAAGCTCTATTGAAATCGATTACAACTACTTCTAAGGGCAGAGACTCAGCATTAAATTTTCAGGCTTAAAATCTCTATGAACATACCAAAGGTCATGCAACACCTTGACACCCTTTATCATATCTGAAAGTATATCGTTTAAATCATCGGGTATCGATTATGATAGAGATAGTCTCTGAGACTCATTTCAAATTTCTTGAGTCTTTGTGCGATAAAACCATATCTTAATATGACACCATCTAACTTAAGCAAATTCTTGCAATCTTTTCTTTAGGTCTCTCTAAGAACCATGTATTCATTTGCAAACTCGTTCTAATTCTGTTGGTTCTTAAGAAGATAAATAAAAGGATACACCTTGTATGCATACTCATCAACTACTTAAATCTTTGCTTTTGTAGGAACGTTTTTATTCAAGTAGTTTTCAATACAAGTGCTGAGATCAATTGCATTTAATGCTGGTATATTCATAGCTTTCGCTAAGAAGCATGCTGAAATTGCATTTCCAACTGGATGGTTCATCGATTCAAATCGCTTCTGCCTCTTGTGTTTCTCCTGCTGCTCTCTCTATTATTCAGTAGTATTAGAATTTCTTTTATCTGGTACTAGTTTTTTAGTCTCTTGATCTTCAATCAAGAACCCGCAGAGGTGATGCTTTTGCATATGCCTTTTAACTTTAGCTGAGTGAGTATATGATTTCATGCATTTCATTCACTAATACCTACCATCTACCTTTTCATGCTTGAAATAGATCTTGGCTTTGCCAGAGTGTACCTCTTTAAGGTGTCTCTTCAAGCTTTGTTCAGTTGAGAAATGATTCTAGCAGTCTTCACATTGATATGTTTTTATCTTTTCGATTGGTTGCTGTTCTTATAGCTCCTCAACATATTCAATTTAAGTTTAAACTCCAATCTCTGCACTCTCCTTTTGGTTTATTACTGTTATGATAAATCCTCTGCTTCAAACTAAAGAGCTCTTAGCTCTACCTCTCTCTCAACATAAATAATTTCAGGATTTTTAGTTGAGCAAAAGTTTAGCTATGATTATCTAGTTCTAAGTGAGATTGCTTTACGATTTATGTAAGGAGCCTTCTTTAAATTCAAATTTAAATTTCTATAATAAAGCTCTAATATAATCTCTTGTTATAGTTAAACTGTACATGAGTTGGCACTGCAAAAATATTGGTTGATTCTTAGGTGTTAAAAATCATATTTATACTTAGTTTCTAACTATAAATTTTCTAATTTTATGCTTAATATTATTAATTTTGGTACCAACTTTGATAAAATTTAGGTTGGTACTGCTACCTATTAGGTTTTGAGCCATTTTGGAACTTTTGAATTAAAACCTCATTAGTTTAAAACTAGGCGCTAATTAAGTTTTGGTAGTATTAAATTGGTACCAATTAAAATTAGACGGATTTTGTACCAGTACTAATTAAATTTAAACAATTTTAGCACTAATTTAAGGGAACTAAATTGATAAAAATGGAGCTCAATTTCTGCAGTTTGTTACAGCCTCTGCAAACTTTCTCCACGTATCTTTGCAGGGTTGACCTTCAATATGATGCCCATATTTAATAGTAAGATTTTAAACAATAATATCCAAAAGTCTATAATTTATAAAATTTGAAATTCATTAATGGGAAGAGGAACAAAGATGGAATCACCCAATGATCAAATGAAAAGAGTCAAGGCTCAAGAAATAATATCAAGATTCAGAAGTAATGAAGATCTCTATCGAGGCCTAATTTTGAAATGGTAAGATAACTTGATGACTGTTAACATATTATACAGTTGGATTATTCCTTCCAACGATGAAATGTACCAAAATTTAATTCTTGAAAGCAATACTTTGTGAGGAGAAGAAAGCTTTTAAAAATAAAGAGATAAAACTAATAGAAATTCCTAACTACCCTGAGATTTCAGTCACTAATCTTTATGAGGATGCCATGTAAGATGAGGAAGTGGTTGTTTACCTTCCTACCAAGAAACAACTCTCTAATAAACTACCAGAGAGGAACTTTTTCTTTGGTGTTCTTGGTACAATAAAAGAGGAGTATCTCAGATAAATAATTGAAGAAGCATATAAGAAACGATATTCTATCTCTCCCTAAGACTAGAAAAAGCAAGGCATTCTAATAATCTCAGCTTGGCTTGAGGAACTTAAGAAGCATCCTTATCTTTCAAGTAAGCTTTGACATATAACTTTGTAGGAAAATTTGGCATTGGTATATATCTTATGAAAGAGCATGCAAAGGTTCACAGTGAAAGAAAATCGCAGACAATTCATGAGGTGAGCAAGACGCTTTATAAAGATGTCTAAAAACAAGATGATATGAACATAGATGCAATAGCTGGCACTAAGTGAAGAAAACCTGGGCCCAAGCAAGCCCTAACAAGAGGAGAAGAAAGAGAAGCCAAACCCTTTTATGAGCCAATTTAATAAGTGAAAATATTCATTCGTTTAAATCTAAAACTTATTTATAAACATTCATTCTTCCCTCTCTCGCACAAATTGTTGTCTTATCTACGCTTACTCTCTTACAGCTGCTTTGAATTAAGTCTTCTGTATCGATTGGCAAGTCATGCATAAGATGATACAGTAGCAGCTTCTTGTAGTGAGTCTTGATTTAACTCCAGTAGAATTCAATTCCATTAAATTATGGGCTATAAGGAACGTTGTATACAGGAGTTCTGTTTAGGTCTTCATAAGCTTTCTTAGACTCCTTAGTCTTATGAACTGAGAGGTTATCAACAAACAGGATGATCTCTTGGTTACTATACTTCTCTCTGAGCTTATGTAGTAACTCTATATACTACTCTCACTTAATAGAGAGAGGGTGAATAACATAACTCTCTAAACCTGAATCTTCACTTATACCAGCTAAAATTGCATGGGTGATTACCTTCACTTTTTAATCATAGACTTCTATATTATCATACTTCTTATACAAAGACTTATTAATAAAAGTGTTGAAGGTGAATACGGCTTCATCAGCGTGTATGAACTTGATGTTATTGTTAATAGCCCTCTGCATATAATCATATATATAGTTTAAATTATTACTATAAAATGGCACTGTAAAATTAATCACTCTTTTTACTCTGTTGACTGTCTTGAAAGTAATACCATTTCTTCTATAAATCTTGGCTATAGTCTAAAGAGAGATACATATATCTCGAAACTTGCGATGAAACATCACAGCTCGTTAGTCTTATGGAAAGTGTGTCCAATACTATAAAGTCTTAGAGTTACAGAGGTAGTCAAAATGGGTCTAAAAGAACTTTTATTTTTTTACTGGATGTTTTCAAGTACCAGAATTAAAATGCTAAACAGCTAACATGAAGTGATACCTAACAGTAGATGCACTCTTGTATAAGAGCTTTGCTTTAGCTGCATAATTAAATACTGGTTTGACTTAATCTATATTAATACTCGTTCCATACCTAAGCTTAAGCCAGTAAATCTAAATATTTCTCATCATAAATAGACCCTAAATTTCGCTGATTTCTATTTCATATTTTGCAAATTGCCCAAATTTCTCTATTAACCCCAATAAGACCCCAACTATATATACCCTACAAATCAAAGCACTTAAAAATCTCAATATTTTTTGTGATTGATTAAATTATTAAAATATAATTTTACGTTAAATTTGAAATTAAAAATACAATATTATAACATAAATACTTAGGATATAATCATTGTAAGTTGTGAAAGTTCTATATAACTGAGGATTGATTTGATTTATGTATAAGGTAACCTAAAATTTTGGTATAATATTTTATTAAAAAACTCTTCTTACAACATTCTTTTAATAATTTTATTTCTTAAATTTATATATGCTCTCAATAAATAGGATTTTTGAAGAGTTTAAATGAAAACCATATAAAAATTATAAATAATAATGAATTACTGCTAGAAATGGTTAAGAATCACAAAAGTATTGAATAATTTTAAAAAGTGTAATATGACATTGGATTACACGCAAAATCAGCATTTTGATCCCTATTTAAAATAGGTTCTTTATTTATCTAATATTCATGTAGAATTAAATTGATCAATGACATGGTATTATATCATTGTAATTATATTGAAGACAATTATATATGTATAAAGCAAAATATTTTAATAGTTCAAATAATTATTAGGAATTATGAAAATTAAGTTGAAAACTTTAATTAAAATTGAAATTTATAATTTAAATAAGGAAAACTTAAGATGGTGTCCCTGGAGCAGCTAGTCATTCACTAAAATTTGTAAGTTACAAAAAACATATCTAAAAATATTTTATTTCAGCAATACTTACCACCTGGAGAGACGACGTCAGTAGACCAAGACCTCAAGTGGCACTGGGAAAAAATGGGAACAACAGAATAGGTTTGACCAGATGGAGCAAAGTATGAAGGATATTGGAAAGATGATAAAGCTGTTTCTAGATTCCATTTCTGTAATTGTCTATACTAATACTTATTATTTAAATTCATTTTCATTTTATATTAAAGTTTTCCACTTATTTTTCATAAATAGCCTACATAAAATTTAATTATGAAACTTTTTCATCAATCGATTCATGAATTATATATTAAATAAACTAAAATATCCACAAGATACCAAAATGGCATTATCGAATTATATTTTAATTAATATTGATTATTTAATACTTTACTTTAATTTTTATTTTATTCGTATTAATTATGATTATTACTTTGATGAAGTTGAGGCAGTACTATGATAATACACATCTTACTCCTCCCACTATATTTCTTTTTAAAAGATAAGTTAAGTAAAATAGATAAGGAAAAAGATGAAACTACCTGATATTCTCAGATTTAACAACCATAAATTACATTTATGCATTTGCAGTGTTGTTCTTTCATAACCATAAAATGTTATTTGAAGATAAATTGTTAAAATAAATTTTTTAAATACTAAAATCTTTTATTAATTAGATAAAAAGACGGAGTAGATTGAGTTTGTAAGCATGAAGGAGACAAATAGAGATGTCTCGAGTCATACAAGCAGGACAAAACAGCGACATTTAATTTGATTAGTATGAAAAGAAGCTTCATATTTAATGAAAAAAGGATACAAAATTTTTTAATTGGACTTTTATAGAATTAATTATCTAAATAATAATAAGAATAGTATATTATTGAATTAAGATGATTGTTAATTGTTGAATTGAGACACTAAATTTATTGCAAAATGAAACACAATCAGGATAATTATAAAATAAAGGAATTGCAACAAGCATTGATAAAGATATCTCAAGAATATTCTTAAATTGCAGGCGCAAATACAATGCAAGCATCTTAAAATAATATTCAATATGAGAAATTGTAATGGATTGTAATAATATTGTAGAAATACATTTGATTTTAAAAAAAATTAATTATAATTAATAAATTAATTAAATAAATTAGTGGAAGTTAACTTTGTTCTAGCCAAGGCAATATGGTACTTGCTCGATAAAGAATTTAAAATTAGCTAGACTTTACTATTGTCAGTACCCCTCTTTCGCATCATTGAAGCGAGTTAACTCGACTTTAATTTTAACATTAAAATCAACTAAACAAATCACCAAATATTATTTTCGCATTATCTCGCTCCAGAGATGCGATAGAGGGGTACTGCCAATAGTAAAGTCTAGCTAATTTTGAATTCTCTATCGAGCAAGTACGATATTGCCTAGGCTAGGATAAAGTTAACTTCCACGAATTTATTTAATTAATTTTTTTAAAAAATCAAATGTATTTCTATAAAGTAAATTATCTTGTACAATAAAAATTATATCTTAATGAAGATATATAATTAAGATTGCAAATAAGCAGTACAAGCACCTTAATAACTAGATAAGAAGATACAAAGACAATAGAAAGGCAAAATACAGACAAACCTGATAAAAAGAATGCACAAAGATTTAGATTATAATGTTAAGTATGATTTTAAAAGAGGTAAGCACCAAGACATAAATGATTTATATGAAAGCCAATAGATAAATGGAAGATATAAAGCTGAAATATATTACAGAGCTTCCATGTTGATTTAGAAATAAAGTTACTAGATAAATTTGAAATAATGTTATTTAATAGTAATATAGAGTGTTACAGTAATAAGAATAAGTAATAAAAAATTAAATCAACTGAAAGTAAGAAAAGAATATAATATTCTTAACTTGATTTTGTAAATCCAGTCTTATGCCATTGTATTTTATAACAATTAGACTGAGTATTTGTTGACATTTTTTGCATTAATTTAATATTTTTACTTTTAGTTGATTTTCTTAATTCCTCTATAATACTCTTGAATGCTATTTCATCAGTTTAAGTTATATTATGAATATTTGTCATAATAGCTATAGTTAAAAACTTCACTGCTATTTCATAAGACAAGACACCAATTAAAAAGAAAAAAAAAGATCAATTTAATTACAAATTATGCATCTATTTCTGTTCTATATTATCTTCTTAAAGTTTTACAAAAAACAGAGAAAAGTGCTGAGATAAATTGAATCATTGCTCCTTCTCCAATAATTGGTTTGCTAAATCCATTACTTTCAATATATCTTCCAAAGCTATTTAATATTTAATGCATGCGATCTTTTCAGAAAGCTGCCAATTCTGAAGTAATGGCTGTTCTTTCACTGAACCAAGAATGAATTTCTAAGAAATTATCAATTGATTGAAGACATCGTTGATACCTTCTTTTATGTCGAGTTTTAATCGCTGTAATTACATTATATTTAACTATCTTGATTAAGTTATGGAAACAGCTGAGGGATAAACTGTTTCAAAAGTCGCAAGCAAGTTTGATTAGTACTCCATGATTAATAAACTTTCACTTTAATTCTATGACCATCTTATTAGTTTAGTACCTTAAATTTCCGTAATAGTATCAGTATGGCTTCATAAGGAGATAGAATCATTGAGAATTTGCTTCTTTCTTGAGATACTCTATAATATCTCATAATATAATTTATCCTTTGTTTTCTCCTTATTATTATCTTTTTAGATGTTAACAATGAATTTATTTATATTAATCTAATACATAAGAAAAAAAATTAAAGTAAGCATTTTAAATTAATAAAGAATATATATTATGTATTCTTCAAGGAATCTTAAGTCTTTCTAAAGAATAATTATAATATGCAATTTGAGAAGCATTAAAATTATAAAAACATTTAACAATACTTTTACGTTTTTCAGGATTCAAGATTTTATGAATAAGTTCTTATAAGACAATGATATTAAGCACTGAAACAATAAATGCATTTTTTACATTACCAAGGTTTTAAGCAAAGAATTCTTTATAGAGTTGAAATATTTATTTTAACTGTTTCATTATAAAAAATTTTACCGTTATGTAATTACTTATATAGCATCATATCTGTAATGAAAATCAAAATGTATTAAAAATAAAAATTCTAAAGAATACAAAAGGTCACATAAAACTTAGAATGATATATTTAAAATAAAAATAATAAAAGTATGATTTGTGATTGAATAAGAAGATTGTTATTTAAATTTGAATTTAAATTTATTTCTATATTTTAATTATTATAAAACTTTTGGTTACTTTTAAGAAAATAACAATAGTACATTATATATATAGGGGTCTTCCCAAATTAAAAAGTAACTAAATTGAATATAGTGAATTCTTGAATAATACAGTTTGTTTAAAAGTAATTATTAACAGCTATTAATGGCGACCCTCATAAGACAATAATCTAATCCATGATGACAAGAAATACACGACTAGCACTAGTAGCTTGCATTGGTGCCTACAGAGGCCAAGGACTGTCAGCAAGGTGCCCACGAGGGATGGAAGCAGGAAAAGAGGTGAGTGAAGCCATAGACTAAAATGCCATCCATAAACACACCGTTACAAGCGACAACATAGCGTGGCTGCCATAAAACCCCAGAGGCTTTGTATAGTCCAACAATCATTTGACCGTCTCTTGAAATATCTACAAATATAATACCTGGGACTCTTTGGGCAGTTGGGCGGATGGTAGTAGATTTGTCAAGCAGTCTTTGGTGCATTGTGAGTTAGAAGGGCAAGATGTGGCAACTGCATTAGAAACTGCTCTGTAAACGCAATAACGGAAAGAGTAGTAGTGATCGAGAGGCTTGTATTCACTGAGGTTCATGCTAACGGTTAATTACAGTTAGATATTCACTCATACACTGGTACTTATGAGGTTAAGGCAACGCAAGAATGGTTTATAGATGTGTAAAAGCAAAGAAGCAAGCGTGGCATTATGCAATAGAAAGGGGTGGAAGGAATCCTTAGTTTAGCATCTACCACTACAAGTATCAAGACTGATCTCTTTCAACTAGACAAGGGGAATCCGCCTAGGGCATTCCACCGCACACTGGGGGAAAGCGTACTACGCACCAGAGGAAAGGCGCAGCAAGCCAGAGAGATTCGCACGAAATTCATTAGCTTAAATCTACAGCATCGCATATACATACAGGAAATGTGCAGAAGGCGCTCGATCAATACCATAGGCTTGTCCTCCAAATATTGTGGCTTACTTATCTCAAATCCCAGGAGGAATATCTTGGTAGGACCTTCCAGGTGGATGCTAACCCACTTCTTGAATAGTGTGGTTCCCCTAGCAGCCCCTTACTTCGTTTGCAATATTGAATTACCAAAAATGCGGAAGATGCACAATATCAAGACCAGCCTCCAGCTGATTAATAAGTCAAACGGAGATGATAAACCAGGAAATGGGGGTGTAATTGAGGATGCAGAGCCAGAGAAGCGCCAAAGAAGAGACAATGACGATGCAACTATAGAAGAGGATGAATGGTTGGCTACTGACATTGTAGAGATTGTTGAGATGCCTTGAAGGTAGATCACGAAGAGAGAGATCTAAAGAGTAACAATACGTCGACGATGAAGATGATGATTTGTACTACTCAGAGCCATTTCACAATAAACTTAGTAGAAGAGCCAACAAGATGGAAGACTTGAATTTGGAAGAGAATAACTACCCAACAATGAATTTAGGCTCGACATAGGCAAGAAATGCTAGTGGTAAAGTAGATCAATCATGAGAGTTTAAAATTAAAGGAATATTTCGTATCATTTTATGAATATTCTAGGTTTGTTTTTATAGTAATCTTTCTACATATAATAACTCAAACTATCACTTTTAAATAAAATTTCCATTATTCCTAATTTTCACACACTTTTACATATAACTTGAATTCTAGTTTTATGAAGCAAAGTAATATGTCAAATTCATAAAATTGAAAGAAGGACAAGGATGATATTAATGAATGAGAAATTAATAAATAGAAAGTAAACTGAATTCAATGTAAAGAAACAACATAATAGATATATCGTTTAAGTGGAAAGAAATAGATATAAGAAATAGTTTAATCAGCTTTAATTTAAAAGAATAATATGAAGCCATGAATGATTACTATTAAATTCCTAGCAATTATAAAAGATAGAATACAGCAATGGTTTAAATTAACTTTAAAATAAAAATGTGTTACTTCGAGATACAAAATTGATCTTCAATTATAGTATGTAATTTAATGATGATTATTATTGGAAATTAAGACAACTTTTAAGGCTATTATGATAATTTTATTGGTAAACACCCTTTTTATCAATCTATATTTATAGATTTCATTAATTTATTACTTTGTAATGCATCAAAGTTATGCCTCTTCACTTATAATTGTATTTGTTCATATAAAAAATACCCACAACAAATTTGATTTACCAAGAAAATAAATTTAATTTTAAAATTACTAATAATTCTTATATAAATCTTCATCAAGCAGGAAGGAAATGCTACTTCTCTCCCATATATATCATTACAATAAACTAATATGCTTATTTACTCAATAAATTATTCACATTCTAATTTTTATAACTACAATAAATGATGCTAAATATACAGAGGTAAATAAAATAATAACTTAAAACTCTAACAACAAGTATAGTAAAATAAGAGTAGAAAATTCTAAATAAATTAAGATAAATCATATTTACTTTATGAAAAACAGTATACAAACTGTGTTTTGGAGAGATTGATTCACATTTTAAAAAAGTAAAAGTGGGGAATCTATGAGGCAATAACTACTAAATCTTGCTGTCTTTTCAGGCAATATGTGTAAAGCTATCATCAATAATGAGTTTGATTTATACTTCAATAACGATAATATAAGATGTATCATAGGTTCTTATTCACTTATGCACTTATAAAATTAAAATAGTAAAATTAATATAATGATTTAAACAAATAAATGTTATCAGAATTAGTATGAAATGTAAATAAGGATATTTATTGCTTGTTAAATTTAAAACTATGTTTGTGAATGAATCAAAATTACATAGTAGCGTAATTCAATAGGCATTTATTTAGTTTCAAGCAAATGCAGGTATTGATATTGTGATTGTAGCTCTTCATTTAAATTACTTGTCAAAGCAATATCTCTGTTATATAAATGCAAGATCCCATTTATTCAAAACAAACACTTATATTACATTATATTAACTTGAAAAATTAATATCTATTTATATTCAGTAAGAGAGCATAAGTAAATTAACGATTCTTTATTATAATGTGCACTTCATACTCAATCTGCCTATGAAACGGAAGGCTAATGCTTTTTAATTATATTTCAAAAACAGACAATTCTACTATAAATGAATTAGATCTAATTACAATTTAAAGCTTAATGTCATGTCAATTTTTACCATAATATTGACATTAAAATAATATAGTCAAATTATTTCAAAGTAAACTGATACAGTAATTATTAATTTGTGATTTTGATAAATAATAGGGAAGTTAAAAAATTAAATGTATATTGCTAGTGATCGAGTTGCTTAAATAAATATAAAGGATTTATTTAGCTTTACTTTGTAAAATTCTTCAGATAACATCATTGTAACTTTTAAATCACTAAATAGCTTATATCAAATTTCAATTATTATCTCTTGTTTTAACTAGGAACAAGTTAGAAAATTGTTTCAAAAATACCGTGACTTTGACAAAAATAATTCTACTTTGTCGTACAATAATATCTTTATATTGCTGGGCGGCGATAGCCATTCAAAACCCCAAAACCCCTTAATGAGGTTTATAAGTGCTTTGATTTGTAGGGAATTTGTTAGGGGTTGGGGTTATTAATAGGTTTTAATGTGAAATTTATAGTAAATGTATTTAATTTAATCACTCAAAATGCATTTTGGATCATGTGGGAGAGGTCTGAAGTTTATTTTACTTAACCACAACTCTATCTTCTCTAATGTCATGTCTGATCTAGAGTTTGGTTTTAAGATTATTGATTCTGCCATTTATTTTAATGATTGAGATACTCTGGTTTTGTCTATAAATTACTTGATTCTTTATTAGCATCTTTCTCACACCTTGTAGAGTAGTAATC
>ARYC01005115.1:0-16847 GCA_000711775.1 Oxytricha trifallax | reverse complement strand
AGAATAAACTTGGGGTTTACTACATGACCTAAAAGTATTTCGAAAGTTAGATATAGGATAAACCGTTCAAGGAATTCTTGAAGAACTCGATCTTAATTGTCGACGAGTATGATTGGCTCATTTTTGAAGGCTCCCTACTGCAATGTCAGACTGGATTCGCTTCTTTCGGATTCATCATATGCTACTATGCTTAACAGGCTCGACGATCACTTAGAAAGTGGAGACCTGCTAGGATGTAGCATATCGGCAAAAGAGATAAAATTCCCCACGTTATCATCCTTAAAATCGGATAAAAAAGGTTCATACCTCTGATATTCCAATTAATTTCGGATAGTTAGACTACTGTAAACACCTATATGAACTTAACATGAAGCAAAAAATGTAAACCCCTATTATTTTAGTAGCTTTTGGGGCTTATTAGATAATCGACTCATACTTCAAAAGATATTAGGAGCTTCAATACTATAGCATGAAAGGAGGTAAGAGATCTAAAGCCGATACATACTTGGAAGACAAATTTAATGTATGAAATAGCAACAAAAGATTTAGGAAACTACTTTTAACTGATTGCAAGGCAGGGGAACAGATCTTTAAACGTCAAAAGAGATTGAGGATAATGGTGGTCTTTACCTTATCATATGCGATGTATTCTCGAGGAGATCAACTTAGTAAATAATAGGAAGAGTCGCAAGGCTAGAGAATAAAGGATAATGGAGGCATGCTTTGCTAATATCAGGATCGTAGGACACAGTTGAGCAAGCTATACAATATAGATAAGAGTTTCTGGAAAATGAGAATCATATAAAATTCTCAAAACTTCAGACAATCCTGAGCTAATCCTACTAGCAATAATAAAATAAGCAGACTCCTAAATATAATTAAATTTGATGAATCTACTCATGAAGAATAAGCAGAGGAAGGTTAGAGAGAGATTAGCTCATTTGAGGATGTAAACGAGTCTCATTTTGAAAGCTAAATTCATCAACCTAAAAATCAAATACATATTTCAAATAAGTCACAACTTGATGAATCTGCTTCTAAAGATGTTTCTAAGTAGAACTCCAGCACATCCTTGAATAATTAAAAAGTGTTGAATGTTAAAGACGAGGTCCTTAGTAAGCTCTAAAACCCCAAACTCCATAAGCAGGAATCAAATAAATTTTAATCCAAAATGATTAGGATTCTAATCTAAGCTTGGGGAATGAAACCAAAGAGAAATGTTTCAAAAAACGAGATAATAAAATTAAAGAAAAGACAGATCAGCAAGCTCAGATTGAAGTCTTGAAACTGAAAAAGTCTTAATCCAAATCAGTGAAAGAAGCTGCTATAAAAAGTAAGATAGATATCTTAGTTAAGAGCAAATGCTAATTTAAAACAGAGATGACCTCTAATATTTTATAAAAGAGAGTTACAAGATCGAAGGTCAAAGAATGAGAATTGAAAGTGAACAATAGGATAATTAAACTTATGCATGTTATGAGTAAAGTCTGTGTGATGATTTGTATTTAACTTTTGTTAATATAATTAAAAGGTTTAATATTTTTTCAACTCATAGTCATTGCATAGCATCATTGTTGTTATTTAAATTGGGGTTTTGAAAAAGGGGGTTTCCATCTTCGTTGATAATTCCTGATTAATGTAAGTGCATTACCAATGTTTATATTCATTGAGCTCGTCCAATTACTCTTGAAGGCTACTCATCTCTTGCCGAACACGCTTATTTTGCTGAAGATATTTTTATTCGCTCTAATTTAATTATTGCTCTTCTTATTTGACCTCTTCGATTTCTTGGTGTCGTCGTTTTCTTTGAGAGCCTGGCTTTAAAAGGAAAGCTGACCGTCCTTTTTGCCCTAAATTAAAAGTAAAAGAAAATAAAAATTACTGCTAAAGTTCAATGAGTTGTTGAGGGCCTGGACAAATTCAGGTCGCATCCCTACTTTCATTTTTTAGGATTTATTTAATCTATCTCTTCGGTCTTCCTTAGCTTTTTAAACTATTTGCTGTGTGCCTTGAGGGTCGATAGTCATTATCATGTCACAAATCCACTGTTTGTCCAAGTGGAGCCAGTCACACTGGTCTGGAAGGAAAGAAAGTGCTTGCAATTCCTTTAAGCAAAATCAATAAAGTCATCCGCTGTGAGCCCCTCGATTTATGGAATGGCAGTAACTATTACTTCATTTCTCTTGAGGTACTAAGAAAGTTTAGATAATAAAGGCTTACATTTTTCTTCCCATTTATTATACTCTTCAGAAAATATACGTTGGTACAAGTCAATTTTGGCAAATATGCGTTGCACTCTTGAGTAAGAAACTCGTAGAGCTTTTTCTTACTTCCAATCTTTTAACGTATTTAATTTACGTTGACTTCAGTGAGGCCTGCTCCCTGTCCATGTGTTAATGTCAATAGCTTAGGTTTAAGTTTAAAGTTTAAATTATAATTTTTTTATTAGTAATTATTAAATAAGGAAATTAAATAGGGACTATTTGGTATCAAGAAAAATTCTTTACATAAACACAATTCTCTTTAAAGTAATCCTTCTTCACAAAATTTAATAAGTAAAACTATAGATGAACCATTTAAGAACTTTGAAATCAAAGATCACAGATTTTTTCTAGAAAACAAATGGTGACGATAATAGTTAATCTGGGGATGAAGACTAATCGTCAGATGAGCTTGAAAATTCAAATTTCTCAATAGATCAGAACTCTTAATACTATACCTCAAATCTTCTATTGTGCGAACCTCGGCATATTTAGCCTATCTAAATTTAGTTACTCAGGAATTAGGATGTTAGTTAGCTAGAGAAGCAAGTATTGCAAAAGGTTAAAGCGGGAATCCCATAATACTAGATCTAAGATCCTAGAAAGTTTGCCTTGAATATTCAGCCTAACTCTTAGACATGGAGTATTAAGCCAAATAGATGTTATGAGATCTATTCTAAAAGCAATTATCTTGTAAAAACGTTAAAGCAGTTGGACGCAAATGTAGAAATGGAGTTACTGCAAAAATTTGAACATGAGAACACGCTTAATGAGCATGAGGTAAAACTTATAAATATCCAAATCTAGCAAAGCGTAGATAGCTCAGCAGGGTACGATACAAGAAGCTTAAGTAGCTTAAATGAGACAAATGCTAAAAACAAGGCGCAATTTAGGGTGCTGAAGAAACTTCCCAGTCAATTGAAATTAAAATAGTTAATAGAAGAGCATAAAGTGCCAATAAGTAGTCTGTAACGACGATATAAGATGTCCAGGACATAAATTTAAAGCTTTGCACGACTTAGTCAATCAAGTACGGTTGCGATAAAAAATAATACTTCCTTTAAACAAAGATAGCTACAGCCTTTCCTGAAATGCTGCATATAGATTTCATATTGATGAACGGAAGTTTAAACAGCTGTGGGGAAGTGTAGCAGCATGTGCAGAATCAGACTGTTGCAGAGTGTCTATTTCAAGGATAAGGGTATTCTTGAATGAAGAAAGTAACCTTAGTTTTAGAAAGCAATATTACTTAAATCCTAGAGTTAACATCTAAAAGTCCAAAATTTAGAGGAAAATAGCAGCATTCAACTTTATCCAAAACATTTTTGAAGGGAAAACTGTAATTAATAATAGATAAAGCCAAATTAGATACAGTCATAATAGATCAAAGTCCTGGGAGTCACGAGGTTTACTTAATTCCACCACTTAATCTAAAAGATTAGATTAAATCGGAATCGTAGCAGGTCTTTCCAGTCAAGGCGAGGCATACTTTGTTGTAAATAAAGGGAAGATCTGTAGTCCAACTGTCTATTATTTCCTATTGCAGCTAGTGAACCATTTAAACACCAAGGATGAAAATTGGAGAGAGAATCTGATTATTATGCTTGACAATGCATCCTATCATAGGAGTGAATTTTTGACAAGAAAGCTCAGACTTCTAAACATACCAACGTTGTATCTTGGTCCTTACCATTTCATGCTTGCCCCTGTGGAAAGATTATTTGCCTAAATTAAAAGAGGAATAACTTCTAATTATTAAAACAGATAATCCTAATTACCTGCTCAAAATGAAACTAATAAAAAGGACTTAAAGAAGGTGAGCTATGCTTAGATCTATTTTCTTGCTGAGTAAATCTAAGGCATTGATTGTTAGTGGGCTTAAAAATGCTTCACAAAGTCTTTAACTAGTGCCTTCAACGACTTAAGCCTTTAAAATATCTGAGACTATCCCTGACAACATCATAGAAATTTCATAGTAGGTAAGTGTAATCACTGGTAAGATTAACACTTTGAACTTTAAATTTATTAATTTATTCAAAGATTTTAAAACGTAAAATATTTAAAAAGGACTAGTCTATATTTCATAAAAAAAACCTTAAGTAACTTATAATAATATGTACTTTATATTGAACTTAAAAGTCAATACTTAACGTTTTATATATAAGTTACAAGGTAATTAATTATTTTTTATAGTTTAGTTTAATGAAATTACAAATTAAAACTATTTTGAGTTTAAAAATTATATTAAAGTCATAAGTTAAAGATAGATTCATTGAAGAAATTATTTTGACATAATATAAAATTTATTTCTATCATTTATAAGTATTTATTTTACGATTTCTAACTTCCATATACAAGAAATCACGATTTTAAAATAATAAAACTTAGAGCGGATATCAGCTTATATGTAGCGCTGATATCAGCGCATTTTAAATTAAATTATTAAAATCAATTTATAAGCTTATTTTAAGTGTGATTATTTAATAATAAAAATTTTCTTTATATTGGTAAGTCATTCTCTAAAACTGTATTTTATAAATAACCATTAAATTTTTATCTAATAGATATATTTTTACCCTTTTAAATCTTTTATAAGTGAGAGTAATTGTTTTATAAGTTTAATTTTATCATTATTTTAATAGGGCTGATATCAGCTTTAAATTTGAGCTGATATCAGCTCTTTATAATAATTAATACATTAAATGGATTTTAGTATTTATTGTAAATGCTAATTAAATTGTAAGCTTTTTACAATAATTATACTTTTATTAACTTTTATATCTAAGACATTTATAATGAGCTGATATCAGCTAAAATAAGCGCTGATATCAGCGGTATATAATTTTTAATACATAGTAATATTAAAACTAAATAAATTGTGTTTTATGTTTAACTTAAACACTTTAATTTATAATCCTTATGTATTGGCTAATAAAAAGTCACAAATAATTTTGACTTCAATAAGTTACATTTTAACTTCAAAATGAATTTACTAGCGAATTTATTATTGCACAAATTTTATATGAAAAAATAATACTTTTTATTTGAGTTATTTAAAAATTATATAAAGATCAGCACACTAGCTTATATAGACCTTTTTAAATAAGTCATCTATTTATAAGAGCTTTACTTTAAAGTTTTTGGAAATAACTATTAAAATTAGCTGCATTTATTTGATAGATTTAACTACAAGCGCTGATATCAGCGGTAAGAAGAGCTGATATCAGCTCAAAAAAATATAACAAAATTAATAAATAGAAAGAGCTGGAATTATAGAATACTTTCTGTTAAAAGCAGCAATAATTTAATCATAAAATACTAAAGCAACTAATCGTAAGTGAAGTAGATGAAATATGATTGACACTTATAATTCTTTAAATTATCTTCTAATGTAAATTTGAGGGTGGCTATACAAATAAATTGCCGTATATATTTTTTTGGGCCTTATCATAGTGTTTCATGAAAAGAGTATCATAATAAAAGTAATAAATAAAGTTAAAGTTAAACCTTTGAAGGACTATTTCCAGTTAATTACTAAAATATAATAATAAATTAAAATGGGTTGGAAGTGTAAATTAACTTTGTTACTTGAACATATGTGAACAATTCGTAAACTTAAAATCAAATATTTATTCTACAACGAAACTTTAAGTATAAATTCTAGAAATAAACAAAGAAGCCAATTAATAATTATAACTTACTATCAACACAATGGGAAGAGGCAAAGATGCAAAACTTAACAAAGCATCCTACTACTAAAATGAAAATGGAAGCAGAACGGCATATCTCTGCTTGTATTGTAGACAGTTAAACAAACTAAATCAGCATGAGTCTTCAAGAAATATAAAAGGGCACGTAAAAACTTCACACAGAACTTTTCTATCAGACCACAACATTTCTCTCATAGATTTTAAAGCAGTTGAGGCAGAGATTATGAAAAGACGAGCCATAAAATTTAGAAATTTTAGAAACCGGATGCAAAGAACGCAATAAAAATAAAAACTTAATATTGCAGAGATTAAATAAACTAACTAACTAGAGACTACGACTCATACGAAAGCGGTGATGAGAAAATGGAAATGGAGAAATAATAGTTTAATGAAGTTCTTTCAAAATTTTAGGATGAGGGATTTCTAAATTAATTAGAATAAATAAATACCACGACTGATAGGAAGCCAGATTTTTAATGTGAACTTAATGAGCAGCTTCTATGCAAATAATATATGATAAATCATTTAATTAAGTGTCAATAACTTCAGAAATAAAATAAAAAAGCTGAGAAAATAATTATTGATTTTGTCACACCTGACAATTAAAACAAAAGGGTTGCCCAGAAAATTAAAACTATATCATATAGTTAGGTTCATCTTGTTGAGTTCTCATAATAAAACCTCTAGCATTAAATATAAATTTACAAGAATGATCTATTAGACAGTAATTTACAAAAGTAGCACACAGTTAACAAGTTTATTAACAAATGTTTTAATTATCTGCTTGAACTTGTGGAAGAAGTCTTAAATTATTTATACTCAGAACAATAGATGATACTTAGTGACACTATTCAGCAAATTTAGCAACAAAGTTAAGTAGATTTCCTAAAGATTAAAGAACAAATTGATGAAGAACGATAACAATATGATAAAATCTTTGAAACTTATCAATATAGCCTGGAAAATTTAGATGAAAATTTGGAAATAAACTTAAAAGAATTAAATAAAATCCCCTCAATCCCCATTAATGCAGATTTAACTAAAAAAGGCCTCTGCAAAAGTTTATCAAGTGTCCATTAGAAGATATATGGATAAAAGTTTTCAGCAGTGGCAATAGACTACGCCTGGCCTATAGATTTCAAAACTGAGAGCGGAAACTAGTTTATTCCTTATAAAACCTAATCTATGAAAGATCTATATGAACTAGAAATCGAAGACTTGCAAGATTAAGGCTATCTTTTCATGTGGACAGTGGCTCAGAAATTTGTTGATGCGATTGCTTTCATGCTTCTAAAAGGTTACAGGTAAGAAAATTTTATTTTTAATTTTATATACTTATAGTGTTGTTGATTCTATATGCTTGGTAAAGAAAGGTTAAAATAAGAAATATAAAAAAAGACCTGGGTATCACTTTCGCCATAGCAAGGAGATTTGCCTGATAGGTTTAAAAGGAAATGTGCCACCTACTATGAATTCTTTTACTGCTGACGATATCATTGAAACCATACTAGGAAAAATTCAGCTAAACCAGAAGCCTTGAAAGACATCATTGAAAAGATGTGCCCAGGTGGGCATTATTTAGAGTTATTTGGTAGGGAAAATAACGTAAGGGTCGGATGGGTGTCAGTTGGAAATGAGATATGAGTCTACATGTCAATTAATTTTAATTTGCATTTAAATTTCGTTCTATACTTCAAAAATTTTACCTTACTAGTATTAGGGCAGAAATTGAAAAGATACATTTGTTATGAAAAAGAAATGACTGTGTCTATTAGACTTCAAAAATTACAAACACATTCTGTAAAATAGTGATAAAATGTTAAACTATTACCTTATCTTCTAAATTCGAATTGTTTTTTTTGAAATAATAATAAATAATATATGCTTTAGGCAAATTATTTGCAGTAAGTAAATAGATAGCATAAAAATAAAATTTTCAACAATTTTTCGCAATATTTTGTTCCTCTTCTCATTTTAAAGGCAAGTATATTTATTTTAATTTTTATAATTTCCCAATATTTCGTATTTTATCAATAATAAGCCTACTATTATTTTTATAATTAATCAAACTTAAAATTATTCCTAACAACTGCTATAGAGACACGCCATACAAGAGATCTTTTAATATGAGACAGAGAACTCCTTGCTATACCTGACCTCACCATCAGTCAAAACCCCAAAACCCCTTAGTGAGGTTTATAAGTGCTTTGATTTGTAGGGTAAAGTTGGGGTTTTATTAGGGTTAGTAGAGAAATTAGGCCAGTTTGCAAAATGAGAAATAGAAATTAGCGATTTTGGGGTCTATTTATGATGAGAAATATTTAGATTTACTGCTTAAGCTTAGGTATGGTGCGAGTATTAATTTAGACTAACTCAAACCAGTTATGAATTATGCTGCTATAGCTAAGCTCCTGCGCAAGAGTGCCTCAACAGTTAGGTATCATTGCTTGTTAGCTGTTTAGCATTTCAATTCTGGTTCTTGATAACATCCTGTAAGAAAATAAAAGTTCTCTTAGCAGCATATTGAATATCTCTGCGATTCTAAGACTCTTAAGTATTGGGGCACATTTCCCACTTGACTAGCGAGCTGTGATGTTTCATCGCAAGTTTCCTGACATGCGTATCTCACTATAGACTATCGCAAATATTTATTGAAGGAATGGTATTACCTTCAAGACTGTCAATAGAGTGAAGAGAGTGATTGACTTTACTCTGCCATTTATAGTAATAATTTAAACTATATATATGATTAAATGCAGAGGTCTATTGATAATAACATCAAGTTCATACACGCTGATGAAGCTGTGTTTCGTTCAACACCTTTATTAATAAGTCTTGGTACAAGAAGTACGATAATATAGAAGTGTATGACTAAAAGGTTAAGGTTGTCACTGACGCAATTTTGGCTGGTATCAGTGAAGATTCAGGCTTAGAAACTTATTTATTCATCCTCGCTCTATTAAGCGAGAGCAGTATATAGAGTTCTTACATAAGCTAAGAGATATGTACAACGATCAAGAGATCATCCTGTTTGTTGATAACCTCTCAGTTCATAAGACTAAGGAATCTAAGAAAGCTTATGAAGAATTAAAGATAACTCCTGTGTATAATGTTCCTTACAGTCCTCAATTTAATGGAATCGAATTCTATTGGAGTTAGATTAAGACTCACTACAAGAAACTCTTGCTTTATCGCCTAATGCATGATCTCCCAATCGACACAGTAGACTTAATACAGAGTAGTTGCAGGAGAGTGGGTAAAGACTAGACTACGATATGTGCAAGGAAAGGAAGAATGAATGTTTATTAATAAATACAATTGAATCGGGAAATTATAAAAATAAATACATAACGTTCATTCATTTAAATATAAACAGCCAAGTATTTGAGTGTAATGTAAATCAAATTTGTGAGCAACTTAACAGGATTCTAGCCATCTGATTAGTGTGTTTAACTGTTTAATCGTTAATTATAATAATTATCTTAATATTAAAATTTTGATTAATTTAATAAATTCCACTAAACAGATAAGCACACTAAACAGGGCTCCATTAATCTGTGTATCTGCTCAAAGAGATAAAATGAGCAACTAAACACACTAAACAGATGTCCTGAATGTGTGTATACTGTTTAATGCTAGTAAATGTAATGAGCAACTAAATAAACTAAACAGATAAAGTATTTTGCGTGTATTAGTTTAATTTAATTTAAAAAGATTAGTAATTGCTCTTAACTCTAATGACATTGATGATTCATTTGACTATCTCTCCATTTGCTCCTGATTGCCTTCCTCTTCATTTCCATCGTCAGAGTGCGCGTGTGTATCATCTGCCTTGCTACTTTCCACATATCTCTTGTACAGATGTCAAGCTAAGTCCACTCGAGTGAATGGGAACGGTTCGTCTCTTCTATACGATTGTAATTCTAGTTTACAGACTGTGATCCTCTCCATGAATGCGTCATAATCCTTTACTCTTCTGATCGTAGGGCAGTTGATGGGCCGTGATGTCAATTGAAATGTTCCTGAATGTTATCTATGTCTCTCTGAGCTTTACGCCGACTGAGTTACTCTGCTCTCCGCTCAATCAAGGTAGATCTAAATGTGCGATAAGCATCTCTGTGATATTTTCATGCCTTTTTCAAGATCAGTCCAATATTACTGCTGCTTTGCTGTGGTAAGCTATAGAATGATATGAGTCGTGCATCTATAGTTCATTGGCGGCATCCTTTGAAAAGTATCGTAGTTTTATCAGCACCCGATGCAATTCAGATCATAGAGCAAGCCTCGTCCATTACATTGAATATTTAATTTTTTTAATTACTAATCTTTTTAAATTAAATTAAACTAATACATGCAAAATACTTGATCTGTTTAGTTTATTTATGTTCTCATTATATTTACTAGCATTAAACAGTATATACACATTCAGGACATCTGTTTAGTGTGTTTATTTCATTTTATCTCTTTGAGCAGATACACAGATTAATGGAGCCCTGTTTAGTGTGCTTATCTGTTTAGTGGAATTTATTAAATTAATCAAAATTTTAATATTAAGATAATTATTATAATTAACGATTAAACAGTTAAACACACTAATCAGATGGCTAGAATCCTGTTAAGTTGCTCACAAATTTGATTTACATTACACTCAAATACTTGGCTGTTTATATTTAAATGAATGAACGTTATGTATTTATTTTTATAATTTCCCGATTCAATTGTATTTTAGTAATAATAAGTGTTAGACTTAAATGAATGAATTATTTCACATATTAAACTAACTCTTAAATTGATTCGGCTTCTCTTTCTTTTCTTCCTCTGGTGCTTTACTAGGACCCATGTTTCTTCTCTTTGTACCAGCACCAGCATCTATGTTTATTTCATCATACTTTTAAACTTTATTATAAAGTCTTTTGCTAACTTAATGGATGGTTTGAGACTTTCTCTCTCTGTGAACCTTTGCATTCTCTTTCATTAGAAATATACCAGTTCCAGGTTTCCTTAAAAAGTTATAAATCAAAGCTTACTAGAGAGATAAGGATGCTTCTTAAGCTCTGCTAGCCACGTCTCGCTTATTAGTATTCCTTGCTTCTTTTAATCTTCAGGAGAAATAGAGTAGCGTTTCTTATGAGCTTCTTCTATAATTTCTCTCAAATAATCCTCTTTTATTGTACTAAGAACACCAAAGAAGAATTTTCTTTCAGGCCACTTATTTGAGAGTTGCTTCTTGCTAGGAAGGTAAATAACCACTTCCTCATCTTTCATTGCATCCTCGTAGAGATTTGTGACTGAAATCTCTGGGTAGTTAGGTATTTCAATCAGTTTGATTTCTTTGTTTTTAAAAGCTTTCTCTCCTCGCAGAGTATTGCTTTTAAGAATGATATTTTAGTACCTTCCATCGTTGGAAGGAATAGACCAACTGTATACATCGTTGATTAACATCAATTTATTTACCATGCTAAGTAAGGTATCGATAGAGATCCTCCTTGCTTCTGAATCTTTAGATCATTTCTTGAGCCTCAACCCTTTTCATTTGTTCATTGAATGATTCCATCTTTGTTCCTCTTCCTATTAATGAATTTCAAGTTTTAATTTATAGACTTCTGGATCCTATCCTTTAAAATCTTACTATTAAATATGGGCATCTTATAGGAGGTCAAACCTGTAAAGATACGTGGAGAAGGCTCGCAGAAGCTGTAACAAACTTCAGAGATGGAGCTCCATTTTTATCAATTTAGTTCCATTAAATTAGTACTAAATTTGTTTAAATTTAATTAGTACCGGTACTAAAATCGTTTAAGTTTAATTGGTACCAATTTAATAGTACCAAAACTTAATTTGTACCTAGATTTAATCCAGTGAGGTTTTAATGGAAAAGTTCCAATCTGGTTCAAAACTTAATTGGTACCAGTACCAACCTGAACTTTATCTGAGTTGGTACCAGAATCAAAATTATTAAGTGCAAAATTACAAAAATTATAGTTATAAACTGAGTATAAATATGAAGTCTTAGAGCTGAGATCAAACCATCATTAATGCTGTAGCAACTCCTATATAGTCCAGCTATAGCTATAGAGGCTTTAAGAGCTTTATAATAGAAATTTAAATTTGAATTTAAACATGGCGGTCCACTTGAATCGTAGAGCGGCACTTTTAGGAGCAGGTCAATCAATGCTTAACTTTGGTTCAACCAAGAAACAAGAAATTATATATATTGAGAGGGAGGCAGAGCTAAGAGCTCTTGAATTTGAAGCAAAGGTTTTTATTATATAGGTTTAAAACATGAAACAGAAAGCTGAAATAGAAGTTTAAACATTAATAAAAGATGTTGAGGAAGAAAAGGAACAGCTTCAGATTTAAAGGATTAAAACTTTTGAATGCTATGACTGCTAAAATTTTTTCTCTACTGATTCCAGTTTGAAAAGACATATGAAAGAGGTTCACTCTGGGAAAGCTAAGGTGTATTTTAAGCATGATAAGGTCGATGGCAGTTACTAGTGCACGACTTGTGAGAAGTCTTATACTCACTCAGCTAAAGTAAAGAAACATATGCAGAAGCATCACCTAAGTGAGTTCTTGATTTAAGATAAAGAGACTTAGAAATTAGTGCCCGCTAAAAGAAAATCTAATAATCTTGAGACTTAAAAAGAACAACAGGAGAAGCTCAAGAGGCAGAAGCGAATAGAATTAATGAATCAACCTGATGGTAATGTCTTTTTAGCATGCTTTTAAAAGAGAGCCATGTATATTCCTGCACTAAATGCAGTAGACGTTAGCAGTTGTATTGAAAACTACTTAAATATAAACGTACCTGCTAAAGCAAAACTCATAGTGGTTGATGACTATGCCTACAAGGTATATCCTTTCAGCTATCTCCTTAAAAACGAGCAGTATCAAAATGAGTTTGCTAACGAATATATTGTACTTAGAGAGGCTTAGAAAAAAGATTGCAAGAATTTGCTCAAGCTAGATGGTGTTATTTTAGGGTTTGGTTTCATCGCACTAAGGTTAAAAAAGTTTGAAATGACTCTCCGAGATTTCTTTTTTAAAACAGATACCCATATGACTTGAATGATATTCTATCTAATATGATAAAGGTTGTTAGGAACTTCACGGGCTTTTTTATGTTCATAGAGATTTGAAGCCTGAAAATGTTATGCTAAATCTTTGCCCTTTAGAAGTAGTTGTAATCGATTTTAATAGGGCCTTAAGATAAGAGATTGTAACCTTAGCAAAGGTTGTTGGTATTTCAGGTTACTTCCCAATCAGAGAGAAATGGACTAATGGCTCTATTTAGTGGGATGTTTGGGCAGTAGCTGCAATAATTTTAGAGTGCGATATGGAAAGCATGACTTACATTAATACAAAATATGAAAAATAATCAATAAATCTAGCTGAGAAGCACATAAATCTAGATGATGTATGCTTAGAAATAAAGAAGATTGTAGAGAAGATAATAGTAAGAGCTCCAGCATATCCAAGACAATCCTTAGACGATATGCTCGAACCACTAAATAGAGCGAGATTCAAGAGATACAACAAAGACAAGCAAGTAAAATTCGTGTGATATAATTAAACTAATACTCATTAAATACATATTAAAGTCTCATTAAACTTGCGTTTTCTCTACTAACCCTAATAAAACCCCAACTTTACCCTACAAATCAAAGCACTTATAAACTTCACTAAGGGGTTTTGGGGTTTTGAGTGCTGTTGTCGTCCTCAATGCTGCTGAGAGGGACTGAGATTGGCCAGTACCAAGAAGCAACGATGAGTTGCCAATAGATTGGCCTAGGCTGTTTAACTTGCTTGAGAAAATCAACCATGAAAATATTGTCAGAAGAGCATCCAAAGAGTGGTGTCAATCTTTTTTCGATACCCTCACATCTACCAAAATCCTGACCGCATTCTGCAGATAGTGGAGGGCTATGAAACAAGAAGGATCCTGACGTTCCCTTTTGAAGACGCGAAGCAAGAAGGTAAGAAGTTATTTAAGACATTAACGCACAGTATGACGGCTAAAACAAATCACCAAAATTATAGGACGCCCCAAAGTACGAGTAGAAGGATTTATCAATGACATGGTCCACAACCAGATCAGCATCGTGTTGATTGACAGATACATATTCAATGCCAGTTTGTGGCGATACTTCTCAATTCAATTACCAAGACTGCTTGATTTATGTAAACATTCTTTGGATAAAGCCGTTAACTCATAAATTGAACTCTTTAAGGTAATTGATCAAGTTGACTTAACAATCTTCCTAGTTACTGCCAATTATGATTCTCAAACCAAACTATTGGAGATGATCCTTTAACATCATATGCTAACATCAAGATTAAATTAACTCTCTTAGTAGACTCATAGACCTTCCCTCAAGCCAATATTAAAGCATTTATTCACTAGAGCATAACTTTTGTGTTTAATTATGCTAATGAAAAAACTAGAGAATACGAATATCCAATTTCTCTAAATATAAGCTAAAGTATATGCAAATATAAAGACAATATCTATAAATTAATTTTGATAAAGAATTATTTTTCATTATCAATTACTAATTAGTAATCTTTTTGATATTTACTATTTTAGAATTATCTAAATAAATTGATTAAGTTAAAATGAAAGTAGGTTAAAGATAGTAATACAATTAAAAATTTACAAATATTTTAGAGTTGGTACTCTCGTTTATTTAGGATTATATCTTTGTAATTATATGCTAGTGATCAATTAAAATAATTTAAACCTTTGTTTTTAAATTATAACATTCCCTATAGAAATAACTGTATGCACGATAAATGATTATATTAAATTCGTAAAATTCATTCGAACTTTGATTAAATAAACCTTTTGCGAGATGTTCGAATTAGGAATTCAACATAAACTTGAATTGAATTTCATTATATTTATCAAGACACTTGATTATACATATTTCTAATATAGTTATGTTATATTTACAATTTTAATATTAAAATATCGTGATTTATTTTTCTCACTTCCATAATATAAGTCAGATCTATGCAATTCAATCAGTCAAAATAGTGAAAAAAAAATCGTGAATGCAAAAATACACAAATATATAGAACTATATATTATCAAAATAGATTTAAAATGGGAAATTACAAAAATAAAATTAAAAATTAAATTAAATATGGAATTTTAGTATTTTTTGATTTTTATAGTATCGTTTTAACTGATATTGATTTGAATTTGATATATTTTAACAGCCAATAATTTGACTCATCGATAAATCAAATTAGATTTATCATATCTTAACTGTAGACCTTTTAAATTTAACTTTTAAAATTTTTAACTCCTGATAAATTAATATCTCTCTATACAAAATAGCTATGAAAAAATTTTAAAAGTATAAGATGTAGAGAAAAATTTAACGACTAACTTTCATTCTTATAGTATTCACAAAAAATTTTACCCCATCGAGATAAATCGATTTTAAATATTTCTCTGCCCCAAACTTCTTCCTTTCTTATCTCTTCAACCAAATTACTTGAGGACTTGGTCTAAATAAGTTTTTTGTGCATTTAATCAAGATCTACATTTTATCTTCTTTGAGTCTTTCATCAGGAAATTCATACGCATTTTTATCGTTAAAATACACGAATTCGTATGAATTTTTTTTTACTTTCACTAAAATCGAAATATCTCTCTGAGTGATTTTTTCCATGAATTATGAGTAGGATGGAACATGTAGCTTATGTTTTGATCTATATTATTACATTATTCTTTCTAGAGTCAAGTCATGAAAAAAATCGCTGCCCGAGATAATTTCATTTCTTTGCAGGTACTCGACCAAATTTTGATGTTTGTAACATTGTAACAAACATCACCTCTAGTCAAATGGACACAATTCCAAAATGGACACAAATTCCGGACACATACTCCGGACACCATTCCAAAGTTAGAACTTAGATCTCATCTCTTATCTATCACTCTGAACGAAGATATACTCCTTTTTCCATCACAGTACAACTTTTTGATTATGAGGGGGTTCGAAAAGAGGATTTCGAGGTTTTTTCTCTTGGGTGAAAAGATATTGAAAAATTTAGAATTATGTTTTGATAGACAATTCTATAAGCTAAGTAGAATATTTATATGAAAATTTATAGACATTAGGTTAGAGAGTTATTGAAGTCAAAAGTCAGAGCATCCAAATTTTACTTTTCCCTCAATAACTTCCTTCAGTGTGAGATTCATGGAAGATGAGTAGGGTAGAAGTTGTAGCCCATACCCTAAGCTATCGAATTGTGCATATATTCCAATACAAATTCCTTTAGGATACAGATATAAATTGAAAATAAGGTCAAAATTTTTTTAAAATGTTTAGAATTATTGAAATCGATTTTTCTCGTTTGGCAAATTAGATGGTGAAAAACTCAAATCAAATCTTAAGCATATTATCTCATGAAGAACATTTCTTCTCCTATATTCAAATCAGTAGCTAATTACATTAGAGAGAAAAATCGAAAATAAATCTGAAATGTAAAATAAAGTGTTAAAACTTAAATGTAACAAACATCACTCATACAAACTATTGAGGCAACGAATTTATGATTTTTATGAAGAGCATATTATGATCTATCATTTATCATCTATAAGTTTTTCAAATATCAATTCACTGAGCAGAGAAAACCCCGAAACCCTTCTGGATAATTTTCGGAAAATCAAATTTTTGAAATTGTGTTTTCAAAAATCCGAAAATTATCCAGAAGTGTTTCGGGTTTTCTCTGCTAAGTGAATTGATATTGAAAAACTTATAGATGATAAATGATAGATCATAATATGCTCTTCATAAAAATCCTAAATTCGTTTCCTCAAGAATTTATATGAGTGATGTTTGTTACATTTAAAATTTCATAC
>ARYC01005114.1:0-15017 GCA_000711775.1 Oxytricha trifallax | reverse complement strand
GCCTGTCCCCTGCCAGCTCATCAATGGCTCCTACTACTAGTCACTCTCCACCCCAGGGGTTGTACGGAGGGCGACAGCTGCACCGACGGCGAGTCTAGGTATTGCTGATGGTCTTCAATGGGATTGAGTAGGGGTCTTCCATAGAGTGTCGCTAAAGAGGCAGTTAGGAATAAAATTAAGAATGATTAATGACATTAAAAATCTTAAATACTGACCATTGAGATTTGGTTGCTTTCTTTTTTGTGAAGACCCCCTATATATATATATATATGAGTACTTCGTGTAATAAATGAAAAGCAACCAAATCTCTATAATTATAATAATAAATTTGAATTTAAATTTATAATTTTTAAAAACTCGCATTTGAATTAAATTTACTCTTTAATAATGCTTGTATTGATTGGAATATGTTTCTATTATTAAAGCTATAATTTATTTTTAAATTATATATATTAAATTAAAATAAATATTATAAATTTTAATTATAATTATGATATCCCTTTTTGTATTTTTTGTGAAATTTCAAATAGTCGGAATGTTAGCTTTTCTATTTTTATTTGAGTGTATCATGTTTTTAAATTCAAGTAGGTGATATAAATTAGAGTGGCTTAATTACAGGAAACTGAATTCTTTATTATGTTAAACCTATTCACACTAAATCATTAATTATATTATAATTTACAATTAATATTATGAGTGTGGGTATGTGAATGAGATAAGTTGGCACTGTATGCTGGTGGAGAATGACTGGGATGACAGTGGCAATGCAGCTTCCACTGAGGAGCACCTGTCTGTCAGCCAGTGCTCACCTGCACTTCAAACCACCACACTCTCGTGACTATTTGCTAGTCATTAACATCAGCAGCACGTCAACAACTCAATTGACACATAGAGGATGTGATCAGCACTGATTGAATGACAGCAGTTGATTAGCGCACCTGTCACTGCAGTCAGACAGTCAGTGAATCGACATGCTAGCTGCATCAATCTACTGAATATCTCACTATCCACATTCACAATATAAATATTAATAATATAAGTAATAAATAATAAATTGTAGAGGAGTATCTAATCAGGGTGGAATTGGCATTTTATGATAAACAGGTTGTTGCTCTGTTGCTCCTGCCTGCATTTTTACCCACATGCATGCACTCTGTCTATCTGTCTGTCTCTACCACTCACTCTCACTCCACTTGTTACCGTGTCTACTTCTCAAAATCAATTTCAATTCCTATTTCCAGTAGTTTAATAATTATAATAATATATAAATAATTATTATTGGGTGATATGTGGCATGGAGGTAGTTGGTGATGATAAACAGTGGATGGATGAGTTGAATTTGAGGAGATCAAGCAGTCAGGTGTCCAGTGAGTTCACTCAAGACCACTGCCTCGCACTCTCCACTCTTCAATCAACTCATCAAGTGCATATCACACCATTAGCAGGGAGCAGTTGAGTGACTGGAAAGCAGTGCGGGAAGTCCGTGAGTAGGCATAGCTGCTGGTGAGTCGCAACAAGGTCATGAGTTGCTCCTCCTGCTCCGTGCTTTCAATACTCACCACTTCAGCTAATCACTCAACAATCAACTCACTTTCATCTCTATTATATTATATTAAATAATTAATAAATAAGTAACTGGATAGTTTAGTGAAAGTGTGGGATGTGCAGTGGCGGCAGTGGCAGTGTGAACTACTGGACTGACTCAGTTTACTTCAGAGCAAGCTGTTTAGAAACATCCCTCCTTCTATCCTCAATTCACTCCTTCCCCTATTCCACTCACCACCATTCATTTAATATATTAATATAATAATATTATGTTATAACTAATTGAAGTAAGTTAGGATATTTATGGAACTTTATCATTTAAGCTACCCCTTTCAATAGCAACACCGGTGTCATCATTAACAGCTGTCAACTTGCTCATATCATCATGGACTTCCTGCTTTTCGGAGTCATGACTTGCTATCAATATGATAATCATAAATATCATTCAATCAACTGCTAAATACTACAATTATAAATATATAAATTAATATTATAATATTATAACCATTTATATGTAATAGGAGTGAAGTTTAAATTGTGATTGTTTAGTTTGATTTAAGGCCAAGCTTGTTGAGATTTCATTGAGGGACGAGCCATAGAGCATCATGTCGATGACTCAGCCAGCATATTCCAAGTCTCCTGGTTGGTTGTCTTGAACTCCCCAGATATTCAGAATCAAAATCATCCTTACTTCTTACAAATCAATCCATTAATAATTATTATTAATTATATAGTTATAATAATTAATAGTTATGATGAATATTTATAAAGATTGGGTAATTTACAAAATTGATTCAGATTTCATTGAATACTGGCAGAATTGTAGCGTAAAAAGCTTGTCTCCTCAGGTGATAATTCTCGAATGAAGAGATTTTGGCCTCAAGCTCTGCAATCAAAATATTAAAATTATGAATAAACTGTTGCAATTGAAATTGAAGTCTTTTGGTTGTAATAATATATTGGTAGTATAATTATATAGAATTATTATATATTTTTAAATTTATATATCAATTATATAATTTTTGATATAATAATGTTCCTTTAAATGTCATATTTTGGCGAATTTTATTGACAAGCAAAGTTTCAGATTAAAGAGGAGTAAAATTCTTATAATATAAAATTTTTAGACCAACATTAAAATTATATCCCCAAAACTTCAACGTCTAATGTAGACAAATTAAAAAGATACGTTTAAATACTATAAATATTCAAACTATAAAAAAACTAAAATCAAATGTTTAGAAATTACTAGTTTTTATTCGCTTAAATCAAAGAATCTTACATTTAATAGAATCTATATCAGAATATTATCTTAATCTTTAGTAGGCTAGATCTCAAAAAAAGTAAAGGAATAAGGGTCCACTTAAACGTGACTTTTGACCGTTAATATTTTAAGTAATTTTATGACTGAATGATTAACCCTTGTAACATGAACTTAATGTATCAAGGGTAGGGTTAGACTGAGACTGCTCGAATCTAACATTAAACTTTATTTACTGGAGATAGTAAGAATTTTTTACATCAGAAGACCTCTGTAGATTATTACTCGAGGTCCCCCCTAGAAAAAGCCAAACAAGAAATTCTTAACTTGTCATGGTTTTACCATCTCCCCTCCCCCTTTGATTTAACAGAACAATAATTCTTTAACTTGTCATGGTTTTACCATCTCCCATCCCCCTTTGATTTAACCAAACAATAATTCTTTAACTTTTCATTGTATTACCATCTCCCCTCCCTCTTTAATTTAACCAAGCAATAATTTTTTAACTTGTCATTGTATTACCATCTCCCATCCCCCTTTGATTTAACCAAACAATAATTCTTTAACTTTTCATTGTATTACCATCTCCCCCCCCCTCTTTAATTTAACAGAAGCAATAATTCTTAACCTTGTTCATGGTATTACCATCTCCCACTCCCCCCTTTGATTTAACCAAACAATAATTCTTTAACTTTTCATTGTATTACCATCTCCCCTCCCCCTTTGATTTAACCAAACAATAATTCCTTAACTTGTCATTGTTTTACCATCTCCCCTCCCCCTTTGATTTAACAGAACAAGAAATCCTTAACTTGTCATTGTTTTACCATCTCCCCTCCCCCTTTGCTTTAACCAAACAATAATTCTTTAACTTGTCATTGTTTTACCATCTCCCCCAAAACAATAATTTTTTAACTTGTCATTGTTTTACCATCTCCCCTCCCCCTTTGATTTAACCAAACAATAATTCTTTAACTTTTCATTGTTTTACCATCTCCCCTCCCCCTTTGATTTAACCAAACAATAATTCTTTAACTTTTCATTGTTTTACCATCTCCCCTCCCCCTTTGATTTAACCAAACAATAATTCCTTAACTTGTCATTGTTTTACCATCTCCCCTCCCCTTTGATTTAACCAAACAATAATTCTTTAACTTGTCATTGTTTTACCATCTTCCCTCCCTCTTTGATTTAACCAAGCAATAATTTTTTAACTTGTCATTGTTTTACCATCTCTTCTCCCTCTTTGATTTAACCAAACAATAATTCTTTAACTTTTCATTGTATTACCATCTCCCCTCCCCCTTTGATTTAACCGAACAATAATTCTTTAACTTGTCATTGTTTACCATCTCCCCTCCCCCTTTGATTTAACCAAACAATAATTCCTTAGCTCTCCAGGGTTTTTCAGTGAATATATGTTTCAGTTGAAAAGTTGTCAGAGGAGTAGAATCAGAAAATACTTATAGGAAGAAAAAGCACAAAAAATCCTTCGCTTAAAACAATGTGTGAGCGTGCTTGGTGTAAGCAATTCTATCTTGTAAATGGATAATAAATTACAACTGGCCCTAGGAAAAAAGATTCAGGTGAATCTTATTAAATGTGTTATAAAAACTGCCTGATTATTCTTTCAAGCAAGCTAAGTCCAGTATTTTTTCAATACAGCTTCATTTTTAATAAAATCTAAAGCTTAAATGCTACTAAAATGAACTATTTATTATCACAAAGCTTTTTAGGTGTATGAGAAAGAATGCCAAATTTTTTGCATGAGTGGGTCGTCAATGGAACTTAATATGCAATATTTTTCGCTAAAAAGAATTTAACTCTGAATTCAATTTCTTTTCTTCTTTTTAAATAGCTGATATAGGATTAATTTCCTAGATAAATGAGAATTGTAACAGGCTAATTGTTAGAAAATTTCTCCCATAAAATTTAAGGCTCATAAGCTACCACAGCGAATATATGGGGATTCCATTATAACCAGCTTTGGGCTAGCAAAATTTTATACAACTTTAGTCAAGAAATTAAATTACTTATGCTATTTCGCCAATGTGACTTGACAGTATTTCTATTAAGTGAGATGATAGTATGACTGAGAGTGAGATTGTTTTATAGGATTATTTTGCCATAATGATTACCAATTCACGGATTGCCAAATCTACTCAATCTGATAATTCAGGATTAAATTTGTGGTTTTGGATTGTTATAAAAATCATTAATTAATATACATCTTCGATCCAAACATATGTATTTCAAATATTATAATGTGAATTATTCTTAAATTATCAATGTAAAACTAAAATAAATTGAATATTTAAGGTAATTTATCTCTTCACTTTATACTTTGTCAGCTTTAAATGAATTTATGATGAATATATTAAAATTTTAATTAAATTATATTGGTTGTTATATGAGTAAGTCTAAGAAAAAGATAATATAAATGCCATAATAAATTAAAAGTCATAATTTTAAAGAATCAGTTTTTATTTGCAATGATCTATTGTATTATCTGAATTGCTAATTAATGATAGATACTAATTGGCTTTATCAAATTCTTGATTTCTATCAAAAATCTTGAAAATAGTTATCAATTTTTTTTTCAAATTCTTTCTGATAGTTATGAATAATTGACCTTGTAATTTAAATCAAAAAGTTTGGGGGGAGTTTCCCCCAAATAAAATTTCATGCCTCTTCACAGCAGTTTTTTGCACAAACATTTTAAATTTATATTACACCTTTATCCTATATAAAAAACATTTTTAAAATAACTTCCAGGTTTATAATTATCATCGTCTCATTATATAATGTAAAATATATTGCATTATTTACATTAATTAATAATATAAATTACTTTTATAAATTAATTAAATTTTTTTCATGTTAAAAAACTAAACTCGTTGTCGATGTCTAATTATCAATTATTATATCATAATTGATTTTAAAGATTTTGACAAATTAATAAAATTATATAGTTTTATGTATGGGGCAGGAAATTCCCCCCCAAAAGTTAATTAGAATTTATGAAATATTCTATTAGTTTACAGTATTAATTATAATATAAAAATCAACGAATTTTTGCTAAATCTATTATCAAAAAGATATTTTAGCAACCTTGAATATATTATATTTGATTTTTCCTCAAGAATTATGAAATTATTTGTTTAAGTTTTTGATACCATAACTTTAAATTATGAACCGATTATGTATATTTTAAATTAAAAAAATATTAAATTAATTTAGTATTGTCAAATTTCTTTCAAAATCTTGGAAAATTGCCTAATAAAGATTTATATTTTAAGCTCTTAAGAAAAATATAGAAGTGCTTAATGATTATTTTTAAAAAAATTAAAATTTAACACTAATTCTAGTCAAGTTAAGTCTAAGAACATCACAATAAGAAATGGTTTATAATTAAGACCTTAAACAAAAACTCAATAGTATGTATAGATTCAGATTTTATATAATGGAACAATATTTTAGAGATGTAGAGGTTGAAAGCCTTAAAACTTTCAGCAAGTACTAAAATAATAAAATTGTGGGGGAGATACCTGCCCCAAAATTGCTACAAGCTTATAAAATTTTCTGTGCTAGTATACTCTCCTTTTTCTATATAACAGTTATTGCAATTATTTCGCTTTGAAGGAATGCCCGTTCTCATATTCCTAAATTTTAAATTTCTCTAAAGTTCATTTTGGTTTGCCCCCATCTCTACTTCTAACTAACAAAATGGAATTCCCCTTAACTCTCTCATTCTTAACATGAGGCAAAGGAGGGGTCGATTAAATTGCAAGCAATTTTCTTCTGTATTATAATCCACTCAAGACTCTTTTGAATTTTACGAATCAAGTAAATTTGGCTTTGCTGATTTATATCTGATGATTTTCTTCTAATGTAAATGGCTAGAAGAGACAAGTTTGGTGTTTCTACTTTAATAATAATAGTATGGGATTAATTTGAGGAAGGAAAAAAAATTAAGATATCTTCTTCCTTTTCAGTTGATCTTAAGAAATCTTATAAGACTTCATAGGTATTACTCACTATTCAATTTAAAAAAATGAATTTCATTTGAAAATGTTCAGTAAAAAAACAGGGTCAGCGAATTGAAATTTAAAAAGAATTTATGATAAATAAGCATTGATTTTGGTAACTTGCCAATATTTACACAACATGTAATTAATTCACTGAATACAAAATTCATGATATTGAAAATGCAAGATAAATTTTGATAAAATTTCACAATAGGCATTTTTTACTTGCTAAATATATTTTAAAAATTCAGAGGTACAATAAATTAGTCTCTATTATGGTATAATATATAAATAGCAAAAAGCGTTCTCTTCATTATAGGTTATTACCTGCCTAATCCTGCTCCTTCTTTATCAATTATAGTTAAACAAATAACTTTAGAAAAATACGTCTCACTATAATCGAGATCCCTTTCATTACCTACCTTAAGTACAAGGCTACTGTATTTAGCCTATTTTTTTGAACTCAAAGTATCATTTGACATTTGTGAAGTTTCAGTAGTATTACCTTGGAAAAAGAATAACTTGAGGAGAAATTTCTACAATTGATTGGCATACTGATGTTATTAAATTACACTAGTTGAGTTACAAATCTCACTAAGGAATTTCTAATAAAAAGCTTTCTACTACACTAAGGCCAATTGAGGCCAAGCAGGGGGTTGCTGTGCGCAATGCATAAGGGCTAGTCTGTAGAGTTCAAAATGTCAGCTATTCACTCTTCGATTGGGTTTAGGACCAGGATTTCAATGCATTAGATGCTTGACTTGCTTCAATTTCCAATGTAATAGGGAGCAGCATCAAGGTGATGCTAAACCTTCAAAAGTTAGAAGATAAAAACCATTAAACCCAACGATAAGGGTTTTCTCCCACAAAGGATAGTTTGCTGAAGCTACCAAAACGAAAATATAGGAATAACGTTTCCCACCATCGTTGGGACAGGCAAGAATTTTTCACCACACTAACTTCCCGAGAGGATCTCTTAAGCTCTGTTTTTTACTTTGTCTCTGTCAAACATCTTTTTCAGGGGTGAAGCCAGGCGGTAGCGTATATTGTTTTTCTGAGTTTTTCTACTTTATTACTGCCACATCACGGATTGCCACGTCAACTCACTCAGATACGTTTACGTTACGACAAGATTAGGATTGATAGTTTGATTTAAGTTTTAAACAGTGCTATGTTAAGTTTATTTGATATTATTCATTAATCATCATTGGCCTATTGATACTACTATTTAAAGGGTACTTAAAAATCAGGCGCTTATCTAGAAAGTGTGGATATAGAAATGTTTAGCTTTAAATAATGAAAAAATGAGAATTAAAATGAGTGTAAGGTATAATATAACCCCTAAGTCAAGGGAATGCAGAAATTGCTTCAAAAAAAGAGAAATTATTCAAATTTCCAACAAAAATTGGATTTGGTGTAGAAGAACTTTTAGAAGCTCTTAATTAATTAAGGGGCCAATCCACTTGCTGATGTGAAATTTAAGTAAAATTTTGAAAATAATTATTTTTTAATTTAAGAATATAGTTTACGAGCGAGAATCGTGGGTTCCTACAACAGAAAGCAGGTTAAATTGTAATATCAAATATCAAAATTTAGAAAGCAATATCTCAATAATACAAGACAGGTGCATAAAAAAGACATTCAAAACATTTTTTTGATAAAGTGGTAGAAATGGTAAGAATATCTAAGTAAATTTGACAAATTATAGAATTTTTTTCTGAAAATGCAGTGTAATTTATTATATTACAACTTATCTTAAATTTAATTAGTCTTATTAATAAATTAAATTGTTAATGGGTATAATTAATAACATTAATCATTTATATATATATATATATATATATTTAATACATATTTTAAGTGAATTTAATAATTGTTACATGTGTTATAATCGTATAAGTTTACCGATTATACTTTATTTTAACTTGAAAATTTGGCATCTTTTTTAAACTGAAAATAGATAATGCTCTGTCTAAACGTCAATCTGGGTTGAATTGGTCACACCACTTTGAAATTACCATCTTGCCCCTATTCTCTCATTGGTCAAATTTTATGTATTTAGTTGGTTTAGATTTCAATTTTGAGTAAAAGATCAGCATTCCATTAATATAAATTATAAAATTACTATTAAAAAATTATTAAATTGTGAATTGATATGATAAATATAAACAACTATTGGCATTAGTTTTTCAAAGAGAGAAAGCAACAGCCCCGGCAAGAGAAGCCTAGTTTTGAAATAGTCTCTCATTATGAGTGTGTTGAGAGGAAGATGATGTTGAAGTTCAGCTCACTTCCTCAACTCACTGTGCAGATGTGTTTGCCATCACTATGTTTCAGATTATATATGGTGAATTAATTATAATTAATTTAGAAAGATAGTGATGTGTGTGAATCATGTCTGTATTTGAAACTCTGGCTCTCTTTCTCCCTTAAATTATCCAGTTTAGGTAGAAGTTTCAATATATTAATATTAAATTATATTATATAAGTAATTTCCAGAACAGTATGATTGAAACCAGTCCTTATATCTTGATTACTTGTTGCTGTGCATATTGAATGTTGGATTTATAAAGCAGCCAGTATATTGATATAATTGATAATCAGAGCAGTGATGGCTTGATCCTGAATGAGATGGACAGGCCTTTATCTCTAGTTGCTGATTTGAGATCCAAACAGCTGTAGATGCTGAGTCAAGCACCTAATGGCAGTGCAAGACAACACCAATCATCTCAAATGCCAGGAGAGTAAAACCAATCAAGTTAATAAAATATAAATTATATTATATATTCTTTTGCAGATGAATGATTTGAAGTAAATAGTGAGGAGGCTATATAACAGTCTTCAAAGAGTGCTGTTGGTAGATTCCTGCCTGCACTATGAACAGACACTGGAGCAGCTGGCTAGTGCTTGGATGGCGATAGCATCACTATTCTCAGACTAGCAGTTAGGTCTTATCAAACACACAAATCTCAAACTACATGCTATAACTATTATACTTGATATTATAATAATAATATAATTAATATAACTGAATAGTGAATGGAAGTTGTGGTTAATTGGAGATTTTAAAGGGAGTTTCCCGCCCACACCAAGACTAGGAGCTAAAGTGGCCTGAAAAGGTGAGGGAAGCTGCTATTTCAGAATCACTCAAATTCAAATCCACTCCATATTTACAATTCAAATATAATTAATAATTATTAGTGAATATAGTAGTAGGTGGTGATTTGAATGCATTTGAAACTAGATGCCTCCTCAGTTGGGTCTTTCAATCAGAGTAACAGTGGAAATGAAATCAATCAACTCACACTCCCTATTTCCACACTCATCACGCATCTTCAATTCATTTCTAATCAACTATTACTACATATTACAACATAATTATATTAAATATAATTGATTGAGTGAATAGAAATAAGAACTGGTGTGTTTGAGTGTTTGATTTTGAATTGCTGTAGCCTTGTGGAGATAAAGAGCGTCACTGGAGTGCAATCGTCTCACTCGCCACTAAACACCTGCTGCACCCTCTAATCATCACACTCAATCAACTACAATCATGTTAATATTATATTATATTATATTATATTATGATTTGAATGAAGTTGTGTTGCACTCATCACAGATAGATATGCATGCCCTCCACATGATCATCACTGCCCTCATTATCATCATGGTCATAGTCATTGCTGGCTAGAGCACTTATCACTCTGCTCACACTGTCCACTCTCATCGCTCCTACTCGATATATCAATCAAATAGCACGTGATGGGTGTAAATCAAGAACTGCAGTACTGATTGCAGGGGATAGTGATGATGCAGGCAGCTGCTGTGGTGCAATCAACTGTCACTCTCATCCTTACTCCTTCCTACTTGCTCACTACATCATAAATATAATATTAGTATAATAATATATAAATGTGAATGAGTGGAGTAGAGTGGAGATATAGTAGCAGGGTGATGGCAGGCAAGGTGAAAGGAAATCTTTCCAATATCCAGAGTGAGCAGATCAACCTATGTAAAAGCAATTCAAAGCAAAAACAACAAACATCACTCACATATTTATTATTATTAAATAATCATATATTAAGTAAATTACTGAGACCACATAGATCCTTAAGTGCCTCTGTCTGCCAAAGGTTATCTGAGTACACTATTCTGCTCAGGCTGTTTTGAGTTCGAGATTCACGGGCGGAGTCCATTAATGCTGCAGCTGAAATTCAATTATTTATCACCAGTCAGTAGCTCACTGAAATCTACTTTAAGTATGTATTGGTATCTGTGGTTTGAAGGCTTAGTGCTCTGGTAAAAATTTATATGAGATATTGCAAAAAAGAGTAAAAATGTAAATATAATGATTAAATGTTTAATTTTAATTAAAATTTATAAAAGAATGTGAAATTTTTTATGAATGATTAATATGATAAATACACTTTGAAATATATATCTAGCTAGTTATGTACATGAGAAACCCCAAAACCCTTCTTTTTCTGACAAATGCGAGATCTGGAAAGGTATGCTAAGAAACAAAGTTAAAGCTGCTAATTAGATGTAATAAGGAGAGCATGATTGCGCAGCATTGTAAGTGAGAAAGACCAAATGTTGCATTGAACAGTTTCTTCACTTTTTCACTGATTCAAGTTGCCATTTCAAGAGTTGACAGATAATCCTGTTTATCCTTGCGTAGAGAAGGGCATTCCTTCATTATGAGGATCAAGTTTTTTAGCATTTGTGAATACCTTTAATCTATCAACCAATTATTCATTTTCTATTGCTTTCTTTTCCTCAAGTAGCAGACATTAAGTACTTTTCCATCGGGACAGATTCCTTTTAGTTATTTGACACTCTCGATTTTTTCCCTCAGTATCCTGAATATCTTTATCACTTTGCTCACTACACGCACCTTGCTCCATGATAAATCAGTCCCTAATTTAACATTGCGATTTGGATAAATAGACTACTGCTTGATCTGGAAGTTGTTTCTTGCTTTATTGATTTCTTTGGATCAACTTGCTCCTCTTCATCAGGAAGGTCTTATCCCTGCTTCAGTACATTAAAGAGCATCTCTGCTGCTTTCTCAGAAACAAAGGGGACTGACCAGGTAAATATGTCCATGACAATCGGTAGTATGTAGAAGTGCGCAGTGTAATTAAAGTGATTAGATAAATAAGAATAGATAATAAATTGATGCATAGAGTAGGGTACTTACCGCAGGTTTTCCACATAGGTATTTCTGACGAACCAGTATTGTAGGGGAAGTGACAGGAAGATCTTCGACTGGAAGCGGCCGGGGGCACCACTCGATTCTCCATGTTTCTCTCTACGGAGATGGGGTCTCTAATTTAGACAAATGTCCAAGGGGCCGAGATAAGTTGAGATCTTTATTTGGGTTGAAATGCCGACCGCCTATAGTATTGAAAGGCAAATAGCTATCAATGAACATCAGACATTCTACATGCTGAGGTGATCTAGCACAGCAGGCAGGGCCTCCAGGAAGCCCTGCTTGAGCCACTGCATATCCATGCGAGAGATTTGGACCCCGAAGTGCTTGATGTATTCTTTCAGCTGCTTTATGTTCCACTTAAGGGGTAACACTTTCTCCAGGACCTAAGGAGGTTTCCTCTGGCGCATTAATCACATTTCTGTTAGCGCGGTATAGAGTCTCTAGGTATACTTTCATCTCTAAAAGGTGGAATTTATAGAGAATAAAAAGGAATACCTTGGGTAAGATTAGGGAATCTTGAGGCATACTGTTTCGTAACCGCTTTGAATTACCTCCAACCATCATTTACTGGAATCTTAAATAATGTCGTTCAAGAAACTACATTAGTTTCTGATGATGAAATTTCATTGAACTCCTTCGTTATTGCAAAGGCATTCGTTCAAAGTGTTCAAACTGTAATCTAAAACACCCTTGTTTATAAACCCAGATGGAGCTAACACCATCTCACAAATTGGACTCGCTAACATTAGCTCTAGCAGTTACGATCTTTGCTCATCTTGCTAGGGTCAGAATAACAAATGAAGTTAAAAAACACATCTCCAACAGTTTGATCTGAGAATCTGAAAAAGTCGTAGTCGAGAATTACAGTTGAATCTTCTGGGTTAGGTACATTAAAGAGCTTAATAGGTAGCCTAAATGCTATGTTCCAAAAACTTTTTGCATCAACCATGCAGTCTTGGTACTTGAATTGAGATGAATCGCCATTAGCTTGCTTTGAACATGTGTCGGCCAAACGTCGATAGCTGTCGCTGGTTGTTGACCATGTACTAGATAGGGCGTCCACCTCTTGCTTTGGGAGCGTCCTATGTACTGAGTGATTAGTATTAGACTCCTTCGTTAGTCTTTAAAGGGCTCTCCCCCCTTCTTACTGGGCGTTCTCAACGCGAGTGTCAGTCGCCTCCTGGTAAGGTGACACTCCACGGTCTGGTAGATGCGGTTCCGGTAGGGATCGTAGATGGCCGACATTAAGCCTAGATGCTCTTCGTGTTGTGGTCTTGATGACTGAAGTTCTCGAGCAAGGATGCCACCTTGGAGGCCAGCCACTACCAGCTCATTGATGGCTCTTGCTACTAGTCACCCCGGGGGCAGCACGAAGGGCGACAGATGCACCGACAGCGAGGCTAGATTGTTGCTAGTGGAATTAAATTACTTTTGAAAAGGGGTCTTCCAATAAGTGGCTCTAGATATGAAGTTAGGATAAAATTTTAAATCTGATTAATGTTATAATTTCATTAAAATACTGACCTAAAATATAATAAATATGAGTACTTCATGTATTAAATAAAAGCAATCAAATTCATATAATAATATTTAATTTAAAATTGAATTTATCATTTTCAGAAATTCCTATTTGAATTAAATTTAATGTTTTATTACATAAAAATTATTAAATGAATTATCGTAAAAAGAGGACGTTATGACAATGATTATGTAATTTTATTAATAAAAAAAGAATAATATAAGTTATAAAATAAAAAAAAATAATAAAAATATTACAAAAAAATCTAAAAAATCTAAATATTTTATAAAAATTTATTAAATGTCAATAAAAACTTTAACATATAAAAAAATAATAAATATAAAATAAGAGTATTAAAAAATATAGAATTAATAAAAGAAAATATAAAAAAAGATTAAAAATATTCGTAAAAAATAGAAAAAAAAATTAAGAAACAATAATAATAAAACTGAAGCATCTGTATAAATACTAGATTTATAAAAGTTAAATGAATCAAGCCCCTTCTCTTGGATCCTCAAGTGGAAATTTAAAGCAATATCATATAAACTGCAACAACTTTTTAAAATGCATATTTGCCAAATCTCCAATAATACTAGGAACAGTCCTTATTTTTCGCTCTGCATCCCTGTGATAGTTGGAATTTAAATAAATTATATTTTAATATCGAATTTTGTCCACGGAAATTTCTCATTGCTCAATTTTGCAATGATTTTCAATAGATTTGCTTGAATCAAGCCCCTTCTCTTGGATCCTCAAGTGGAAATTTAAAGCAATATCATATAAACTGCAACAACTTTTTAAAATGCATATTTGCCAAATCTCCAAAAATACTAGGAAGAGTCCTTATTTTTCGCTCTACATCCCTGTGATAGTTCGAATTGAAATAATTATATTTTAATATCGAATTTTGTCCACGAAAATTTCTCATTGCTCAATTTTGCAATCATTTTCAATAGATTTGCTTGAATCAAGCCCCTTCTCTTGGATCCTCAAGTTGAAATTTAAAGCAATATCATATAAACTTCAACAACTTTTTAAAATGCATATTTGCCAAATCTCTAAAATTACTAGGAAGAATCCTTATTTTTCGCTCTACATCCCTGTGATAGTTCTAATTGAAATAAATTATATTTTAATATCGAATTTTGTCGACGAAACTTTCTCATTGCTCAATTTTGCAATCATTTTCAATAGATTTGCTTGAATCAAGCACCTTCTCTTAGATCCTCAAGTGGAAATTTAAAGCAATATCATATAAACTGCAACAACTTTTTAAAATGCATATTTGCCAAATCTCTAAAATTACTAGGAAGAATCCTTATTTTTCGCTCTACATCCCTGTGATAGTTCTAATTGAAATAAATTATATTTTAATATCGAATTTTGTCCACGAAAATTTCTCATTGCTCAATTTTGCAATCATTTTCAATAGATTTGCTTGAATCA
>ARYC01005113.1:0-27860 GCA_000711775.1 Oxytricha trifallax | reverse complement strand
CAGGAGCCCAAATTTAGTGGATTTGCATAATTCCATGTCATCTCGTGAATTTCCGTAACCATCTTTTGAGGTCCTCAAAAACCCAAAAATGAAGGGCTAAGGGTTATATAAGGAAATTGCTGAAAATTGCTTATTGTGCTTATATCTTTGCGCGTTTTGAAGATAAATCAATTCTGATTTTATATTCGTGTTCAGCGAGGTCTAAATGACCAGAATCATCATATTCGGGTGTTTATGGGAAATATAAAATGGAAGTTGTATTTATCCGGGGAAAGGTTCGGCCCTGGACAAATTTTTGAAAACACAAAAATGGACAAAATGACCCACCTATAACTTTTGAAAATGAATATATATCTTGTGTTCCAGTGTCACACTCTTGCTCAGGAGCCCAAATTTAGTGGATTTGCTTAATTCCAGGTCATCTCATGAATTTCCGTGACCATCTTTTGAGTTCCTCAAAAACGCAAAAATGAAGGGCTAAGGGTATATAAGGAAATTGCTGCAAATAGCTTATTTTGCTTATATCTTTGAGCGTTTTGAAGATAAATCAATTCTGATTTTGTATTCGTGTTCAGCGAGGTCTATATGACCCTAATCATTATATTCGGGTGTTTTTGGGAAATATAAATTGCAAGTTGTATTTTGCCGGGGAAAAGTTCGGCCCGGGACAAATTTTTGAAAAGCCATAAATGGACAAAATGACCCCCCTATAACTTTTGAAAATGACTATATATTTGGTTTTCCATTGTCATACTCTTGCTCAGGAACCCAAATTTAGTGGATTAGCTTAATTCCAGGTCATCTCATGAATTTCCGGGACCATCTTTTGAGTTCCTCAAAAAGCCAAAAATGAAGAGCTAAGGGTTATATAAGGAAATTGCTGAAAATTGCTTATTTTGCTTATATCTTTGCGCGTTTTTAAGATAAATTACTTCTGATTTTATATTTTTGTTCAGCGAGGTCTTAATGACCAGAATCATTATATTCGGGTGTTTTTGGGAAATATAAAATGGAAGTTGTATTTTGCCGGGGAAAGGTTCGGCCCTGGACTAATTTTTGAAAACCCAAAAATGGACAAAATGACCCCCCTATAACTTTTAAAATGACTATATATCTTGTGTTCCAGTGTCACACTCTTGCTCAGGAGCCCAAATTTAGTGGATTTGCTTAATTCCATGTCATCTCGTGAATTCCGTGACCATCTTTTGAGGTCCTCAAAAACCCAATAATGAAGGGCTAAGGGTTATATAAGGAAATTGCTGCAAATTGCTTATTTTGCTTATATCTTTGCGCGTTTTGAAGATAAATCAATTCTGATTTTATATTCGTGTTCAGCGAGGTCTAAATGACCAGAATCATTATATTCGGGTGTTTTTGGGAAATTTAAAATGGAAGTTGTATTTTGGCGGGGAAAGGTTCGGCCCTGGACAATTTTTTGAAAACGCAAAAATGGACAAAATGACTTCCTATAACTTTTGAATATGACTATATATCTGGTGTTCAGTGTACTCTTGCTTAGGAGCCCAAATTTAGTGTATTTGCTTAATTCCAGGTCATCTCATGAATTTCCGTGACCATCTTTTGAGGTTCTCAAAAACCCAAAAATGAAGGGCAAAGGGTTATTTAAGGAAATTGCTGAGAATTGCTTATTTTGCTTATATCTTTGCGCGTTTTGAAGATAAATCAGTTCTGATTTTATATTCGTGTTCAGCGAGGTCTAAATGACCAGAATCATTATATTCGGGTGTTTTTGGGAAATATAAAATGGAAGTTGTATTTTGCCGGGGAAAGGTTCGGCCCTGGACAAATTTTTGAAAACACAAAAATGGACAAAATGACCCTCCTATAACTTTTGAAAATGACTATATATCTGGTGTTCCAGTGTCACACTCTTGCTCAGGAGCCCAAATTTTGTGGATTTGCTTAATTCCAGGTCATCTCATGAATTTCCGTGACCCTCTCCCGCTGCCTTGAAAATCCTTATAAACTAAAATTGGATATTTATTATTTTTAATTTCTATAAAACTTCTAGAAAGAGGAAGCAAGATGGACTCTATGAATGATTCAATGAAGAAGATTTAATAGAAAAATTTCTTACTAAAGAGGACCTATAATTAAATTTAGTATAGCAAGAAAAGTTCCTTGCTTATATATTTATATTATTAATACTTAGATTTCTATATCCAACCAAGGAAGGAACAAAAATCTCATTCTTAAAAGCCTTACTGAGTGATGACAAAAAAGCTTTTAACTCTAATAAAATACTATACCTTTTGTACCTTGTAATTGATATTAAGGTATTTAACATGAAAACTGCCTCATTATCGTGTATGATTTTTAAATTATGCTCTTAAGTCCTCTGCATTTAATCGAAAATATATTAGCCTTATAAAATGGAACATTAAAGTTAATCACTGTCTTAATGCGATTGACTATCTTGTATGATATTCCATTCTTTTTTTAAATTTTAGCTAAAGATTAAGCAGAGATGTTTACCAATAGAAATTGACAATGAAACATCACAGATCTCTAGGCCAGAGAGAAATGAGCCCAGTATTTAAGAGTTTAATCATTAATCAGATATTCAATATGATGCGTCTAAATTTTTAAGGGTCTCTTAGGCTTATAATTATGTTGCTATCTCTTTAAATTCAATGCTAATAGACAGTGAGACCTAACAGTAGTAAAAGATTTATGGAGCAGCCTTGCTATAGACGTGTAATTTATAATAGGTTTGAGTTGATCACTATGATCATCACATCAAATAGCGCAACTTAAACAATAATTCTATATACTCACATTCATAAACAGACCCCAATCCTCGCATATACTCACTTAAATTACTAATACTTAAACATAAAACCCCTATATAAACCCTAATTAAACCCTAATATAATATGCGCTAATTATCAACTTTTATCAATCAAAAACTCAATCAAACATCTTAAGGAATTTTAGGGTTTTTATTATACCTATAAATTTGAAAGAAAATAAATGTATATTAATTTATTATAAATTATTGTATTTAAAATGATTTAGTTATTATATATATCTTTAAGTTTTATGTTTTACTCTTAAAATTTTATTCAAATTTATTAAAGTCTTTTTCTTTTAAAACTCTTAAATGCTCAAAAACTTTGTAAATTTAAAATAAAATATAATTAAATATTAAAAAGTAACTAGACTTTATAATTATTAGTTATTATATTGGGATAGTTTTTGTGCATATTTCTTTACAATTCAAAACTTTATGAGGCTAAAAATTGAAATATTGATAAAAATAGTTTCTTATTATTTTAATATTGATCATAAATCTTTGAAATATTTTAGGAGTAAGTTATAAATTAAAGTATAATATTTCTAAATAATGAGAATTAAATTAAAATGGTCTTTACTTTAACTTATATAATAGAAATACTCTTTCAGTCATTAGCAAGTTCCTATACTTCAGATCTAATAAGTAACTCTAACCTCATGTATTAAGATTCAAAAATTTAGTTTCAACAATAATGATTTATATTTGCAAGATAAATTCTATAATAAATTAACCATTATAATTTTAAAATATGCAAGTTGCGTTTACAATAATTACTACTTAATTGCACTAAAACATAAAAATTCTTAATGATGTCTCACAAATAGCTATATCAGACAAATACACTTCTCTTCATAGAAATAGAAATGATTTTAAAAAAAACTAATAAAAATTAAATTATCACTATGCAAAAATACTCGCATAATACTCATAGAAATCAATAATCCATTATGAGGACTTATAAACTTCTTTATTTATTTGTAAAATGTAATTAAATTGACCATATTAATTATCATAGCCGTATAAATATTTTTCAAGAAAATAATTTCCTGATGTTTTATATTTCATCAATATTAAGAAATTTATAATAAATTAAAAATTTTCCAATACTTTCCTAACTAATCCTGTGATTAGATTATTATTTTGGAAAAATTACATTTTCACGCACTTTACTTGTCGACTTCCTCAGCGCTTTCCCTTTTTGACAAATCAGAAACAGTTGATAGAATCCTTATTAAAATTATTTTTATTATACTTTCCATCATCAATTTATACTATTAGTATAGCATTGAATTCTTGGTGAATTATTTTTTATACTTCAGGACTTTTTTCTATTAAATACCGTTCATCTTATCCTAAAGTCTAACTAAAAGGTGTAAAATTCATTAATTTAATAAATTTAATAAAATCTAAATATTTTTAGCAGCATTATTTTCATTAATTAGAAGTGAAAAAAGTACTTACAAGATAGAAAATAGAATAATTAAATTATTCTAAAATAATAAAACTAATATAATTTGAATTAGATAGCTTCAATGAGCATTCACTACATAAGATTGAGTTGCTATTTTTTCAAATTTTTGAAAATTAGACTACGTGCTTGAGTTAATTCAGCTCTCTAATTTTATCTTCTCAAGTAAAATAATAAAAATGTTTATATAAATTTGGCATAAATTTAATATACTTTCTATTGAGTCTATAACCCTAGGTACTATTTCCATATGCAAATTATACTAGAATAAATTTTCTAATTCATGTTGATTTTATTCTATAAGATAGACATATCGTGTCGTAGTCGATAATTTTACTTTAAAATTATTGTTTTTGTTTGAGTAGCCTATTTATAGTTTAAGTGAACAAATGAAATATTTTTGAGAATTCTTAAAAGCAATCTCACGAGCCATTAAAATTTATTGATTCTGAAATCGATTTACCAAGGAAATCTATGATAAAGATGCTTTAAATATGTATAGGGAGGGAAAGATATATTTATTAAAACTTTATGCGGCCTAAAGTATATGATTTCATTAGTTTTAGAAAGACAATTAATGCATGGGTTTCTCTCGTGATAAAACTAATATAAATTAACTTTTTATATGATGTTTTGTTTTTGTGATCAGCAACCCTGATGTAATGAAATCAGAAACCCAAAGAATCTAAAGAAAAAGGTCAGGAAATTTTGGAGTAGTTTGAAATTTTATGAAAATGACAAAATATTTTCGAATTAAATTAAAGAATTAAAAAAACTAAGCAAATTAAAAAATTCTGGGGAAAAATCATAATAATAATAATAATACAATCACATTGAGGTCTCTGGGGACCTCATATCAAACAAGCATTTTTGCTTATAAGGGATAAGCTCTTTTAGTTAGTTTTTGGAGATTCTCTCCGTGTATACTGAGTCTTAATCTTCTTCCACTTCCTCCTCTTACTTTTCCTTTGCCTTTTCCTCTTTGAAGTTTCTTTCTCTAGTTTTTTCCTATCTTACCTTCTCTTCTCTTATTAATAATGATTTGGACTTGTTCGCCCATATCTTTTAATTTGAATTATGTGTCAAAATTTCCGACATTGATTGAGAATTTAAGGATTTTTGTATTACTTATAGGTTCTTTACATCTTGTGGTGAGTAATTGTATAAAATCACTCTTTAGGAAGTAGGCATGTATTTGGAGGCATTTTATGTAGATTTCTACCTTGTTTAGATGTTCGTGATAGTCTGAGCTGATTAAAATACAGCTTGTTTCATTAGTATGACATTTTTAAGGATAATTATGTTAAAGAGTCTCACAAATCCAAGCAAGTCTGGTGGTGCATCTACTGATGTGTTGGTTTTAGTTTAGATATGTTCTCCTAGTTGACCATCATTCATATAGATCATTCCTTTTAGTTAGTTATGATCTAGATTGTTAAAGATGGTGGAGATTGCATTTGAGTATCTATAGATTACTTTAAACATCTTGCTGTTGATAGTACTCATCCATATTGAAATAAATGATTCTCTTGTGTCAAATCTGTCTTTTAGTTACCCCTTGGTTATGGTATACTTACCTAGTTAGGATCCAGTTTAATAATAATTAATTTGTTATTAATTTTCAATTTAATTAGGATCCATATTTAGTACTAAATTTTAATTTGAGATTTCTTATTAATCTCCTACTTAGTACTAATTCAATTCTGCGACGTATTTTACGTCATTAGAATTTAGACTGGTTAGGTGAAGGAGTGATTAATGGACTCCTTCTCTTCTTCTTCGGGATCGCTGTCTATGTTGTTCGTTGGTTAATTTGAACTCTCTACATAGGAGCTTCCTACGTCGTATTTATCGAATTGTTGTTTTTCTTCGACCGAACTCCAGTCTTCCTCATTGTCTGAGTATATAATTCTTTTTGTTATGAGGTTGGCGTTTCTGTTTGGGATTAGGAGGTCCTCGTCTATTGTATAGTAGTCTTCCTCTATTATTTAGATACTGTTTATTCTTGTTTTCTGTTCTACCTCTGTAGAAGGTGAGGCTGGCTTTTCTAGTTGTTATTAGCTTAAATCACTTATAGGTTTTGTTGAAGCCTGTTGGGGTTTTATGAATTTGACCTTTATAGATGCCAGTCTAAGCATCTAGAAAAGTTGTTAGGTCCAGAGTTAGACTGTCTCGCAGTTGTTCTCTTCGTCATATTAGTTTCTTGTTAGGTGTTGTTGGAATTGGTTGACTATTGAGAAGCCCTTTCTTATGGTCTTTCTGGCTATGAAGGTGATGATTTCTAGCATTTGTAGTCCCCATTGGCTTTTGTTTTGTTGGATAATGTCTATTGTGAATTGTGCTAGGAGTTAAAATTAGTTGTTTTCAATGTCTCCCTGTATAATATCCTTTTGTATTTTGCTCAGTATACTCATTCTGTGTTTCTTATTTAATTATTTAAAAAAAAACTATTGAATTTAATTATATCATAATAAATTATTAAATTAATAAATTCATTGCAAAGATTGAATTCATCATATATGCTATTTCTTGTTCAATAGGCTTCAACTTATATAGATTTTATAAAATATAAGATAAGGATGTTTTTTGTTCAAAGATATAAAATATTATAAAATCTTTTTATCACGAGGAGTGGTATCTTTCAAGATTATGATAAAATGCGAATAATAAATATTCAAAGCACAGCGCCAAAGTTAGACATTTAATGATAGTCTAAAAACATTAGCTCCACTATGGTTTTGAAACTGAAAAATTATTCTAGACTTAAACTATTTTAAGTTTATTTTAAAGGATTATTTTATTTCGTAAGACTTTGCTGTAACTATTTTAACCACTTTTATCTTAACTATGACCTTCAACTCAATTAAGTGTATATTCATACCAAAGCCAATATCTTCTTAAAATATATTTTTATCAGGAAGACATTCAGAGATGGCTAAATCATTGGAGATACTTGACTTATGACTGACAGAAAATGCTCACAACAAATAATCCCTTTTAGTAGTAGAGTTGATATAAAATTGGCAAAAGTTATCTACCAAACTATTAAATATACTTCAAATTTTATTTCGATAAACTGAGGAAATTCATATTAAAGATGTTTTAAAATCGATAAAGAAAGGGAAGGATATATAGAATACCTCTCTGAAGCCTTGAAGCCAATGAGAACACTGATTTTTATTATACCATAAATCCTCGGGCCTCATTCGTGATCAAGCCTAAATAAAATTCCATTAAAATGATTTATTCGTGAAAAGAACTCCGTTAAACATGAATGGATGGCAGAGAAAATTTGGAAAGAAGTTTAAATTCTTTTTTGGCCGTAGAAATTGGGAAAACCAAAGCAAATATATACTTTTTTTGTACAAAAGCTGTGAAATTTAGGAACACAAAATTTAGTTCAAGCATAGATGAATTCAATCTAGACTAATTATTTAGAGATTTGTCATAACATTAAAATACCCGTTTAAAACTATATTTTAATTATTATATATGGAAGTTATTATTAGTTGTGGTCCAAAATGACCTCAGAAAAGTGAACAGAGTAAATTATTATTTAAAATACTTCTGGTGAATTGAGATTGCTATATTATTATTGTAATAAAAGTCATTTTTATAAAACAATTGCTGCTGTTCATGACCTCTATCATATTCTTGTAAGAGCTCGTTAATTGCGAAACTTCACAGATCTAGAATATAAGGCTTGCCTACTAAAGCAGTTAATATTTTGAGTGAAATTAAGTCTGCATAGATGGGGTCAGTCTAGACTAACTTTTTAGAGATTTGTCATAAAATAGAAGCACCTGGGTCAAACTATATTTTAATTAATAATTTGGTATTGTTTTATGGGTCGTAGCCATCCACGACCTCAGACATGGGAACATAATTAAGTATTACTTTTTATAATAATTGTGAATTGAGATTTTTATAAACCCCAAATTCCCATTCACATAAAATAGGTGAAAAGAAGAGTATTAAAATTACTAATCAAAATATGAAAACTTTTATTATTTATCGTTAAATTAACATCTCTAATTTTCATTAAATAATCATAATTAATAATAAATTAATTTGTTGAAATAATGACATGCAATATTAATGATTAAATTATGATAATTTTAACTGAAAATTCTTAGAGGAAAAAAAAGATATAATCTAAATTTCTAAATTTTTTAAATATCCAGGTGGTTAATAGCACTATTTAGATTGTTTATAAATTCATTTCTTATCTTAATTTGGTAAGCAGTAATTTCAGATGTTATCATTAACCAATATATTGATTATAGATATTTTAAATTATTTTATCAAAAACTCTTAAAAACTCATACTAACTCTTACAAATTATTAAATTATTGAATAAAATCTTTCATCTTTTGAATTTGATTTATTAGTTTAATATTAAACAGATTTACTTTAAGTGAATATAACTTTCTTACAAAATTTATTTTTTGAAAAATATACCTTTAATACAAAAGTAGGTATAATTTTTAGATTATAATTATAAATTTCAAATACTAATCTTAAAAAGAAACTCCTAATTTATTTACAGTTTAGAAAATATCCAAAAAACTATAGCTTTTCTAATCATAATTATTTTTCTGAGTATAAAAATACTGATATTAAGTCTTCAAATAAGATAATTGTTGCTCGAGATAAATTTTTTTAGATTTATTTAATGACACACTTTTTTCTGAAAATATAAAGAAAATAACATCTTGACCTTTATTATGACTTTAATTTAATTTTCTGAATAGTTATTCAAAAATTTTATTAAAAACCTATACTTTATTATTACAATATTAGATTTAAATATTATTTTTTAATTTTAAACTGAATTATTATTATTCAAAAATGGCAAACGTTATATGAAATTTTTCCACTTTTAGACATCAGGTTTATTACTTGATCTCAAAGATGAATGATCAGAAATACTCAGATGAAAACAAAATATCCCACTACTACCACTCTAACTTTAACTACTACTACTCAATTTCCAAAAACAACAACCTAAAAATTATAATTTTAAAAGATCATTACACAGAAAAATTTTAACTGCCATGAAGTTGGTGTAGCTGTAGTTCAGAGCAGAAGTAGAAATTACCTAAAGTTTGTGTTTTATCAATAATTAATAAGATATCATATTTAACCTTAAATAATTTAATTAATTACTTTCTCTATCGGTCATTAGCTATTGCAACTTAAATTAAAAATTATTAATTAAAAGCAAATTAAATTTAACAAAATTTTATTTCGGTACATTAGATTAACTTTATATTGAAATTAAATTATAATTATTATTTTTAAATATTATAAGAAAAAGATCAAATAACTCAAATAATTTTTCGATATTTCTGACAAATTTCTCTATATTTCTTTAAATTTTTTTCAATATAAATGTAATTTACAAGTCAATTTCATTTTAAAGGAGACTTTTAAATTTGATATCAAATTATAAGTATTCATTAAATAATTAAAATTAGACTTTTTTTTTTCCCATTCCAATGATCAAACCGGGCTTATAAAACGTAATAACTTGAGAGTAAAAGCTAAAATTCAAATTTTTTTTATTTTTAAATAAATAATTTCTATTCAACCAGCGTAATGCATTATGAATAGTCAGAAATATTCACTTATTATTGTTGAGGAAAAACATTTTTAATTAGTAGTAGCAGTAAGTAACTTAGAGGCAATTAAAAATAATCTAAAATACTCGATAATTACCAGAAAGTATAAATGTAAGCGAATAGTCAATTAAGACATTAAGCATAGTATCGGCTACCCGCTCTCCTCACTCACGGTTTTCAATCAATGCTCTGCCTGTTCTTGCCCCTTTTATTCTCCGGTGTCATGTTTGTGTACAAGTGGTTAATCCTCTTTCTCTCTGTTGGTTTATCTTGCCTCAACCTTAGGCTCCCTGAATTCAGTTGGATTGGTCTATTAAAAATATAGCCTTCAATTTTGAGGGCTTCCTCCGCCAGCTCACTGAATTTCCCTTCGTAATCTTCGTTTTCGTTCTCAATCTGAGCTTTTTCATCATCTCTCATAATTATGCCGTCCCATTAATTTATTTGTGCGTTGAAGGATATTGAACCATTGCCTAAGTCCTATAACCTCATGCACCTTCTTTCAGAACTCCCTTTTCCTGCTATATTAATCTTATCTTCCTGATTTCTTTCTTCTTCGTTCCTTGCTCTCTTCTTGTCTGTAACTTTTACTGAATTATGAATATTTCATCATCCTTCTTTGTTGCCTGAATAATTTTTTAATTAATTATTATTTTAATTATTTTTCTTCTGATTCTCTTACTATTTATACATGTCTTCGTTCATAATTTCTTCTCTCCTGCTAAGTTCTTATAGTTTATTTTCTCTTTTGTCTTTAAACATTTGCCCATAAAATTCTAGAATTTTATTTTTGTTTGCTCTCCTATTTCTATCCTCTTATCTTTTATAGTTAATACTTTTCTTGGTTAACATTGATTTAAGTTTTTGTTGGTCTTTTTACCATTTAAAAAACCTTTTTACATCATTTTTGTCTTGGAACTGCTCTAAGTCTCTAATTGCTTCCCTCCACTACAACTTTGTCTCTTGGAATGCGTATCTTATCTTTGTCTTCTTGATCGTCCATTCCGGAGGTTATTGGTATCAATTTCTACCCTTGGTTTATTTGCCTAGTTTATCTTCAAAACATTTTTTTATCGGGTTTTATAGGTCATCTGCTGTTATTTCACTTCCTTCTTCAATTTAAGCCTTCCAGCATTACTTTCTTCTTTCCTTGTCCGTTAGTTTGAAATCATTTTCCTGGTAATATATTCTGAGTCTTACTTAAATAAGTTTGTTATCTGTTATTGTCATTTAATAAGTTTTCCATCCTATAGTTTCTACGTTTGATAAGATGTGATCAAATTGGTTCCCTTTAACATAAGTTTCAACTCCTTTAGGAATGTTTCTTTCAAGCCTTCTTTATTCAGTCTTTTTCCCAGTTCTTTAATGTGGTAGTTGAAATCTTTCATGACAATTATCCTTTAGTTTTAGCATTTTTGTTTAAGCTATTTTATCATGTAAATAAGTTTATTATAGAGCTCTTTAATCTCGTCGTTCCAGTATGGGGGTATATAAGTTATAATAATATGCAGAGAAAAGCCCACATTCAGTATTGATCAAGCTACGTATTGTTTCAAGGTTTTAATCGTTTTCATTTCGAATTTCCGGTTATTCATCACCAATACTCCTTCATTTCTAGCCAGTTGGGTCTGTGCTATATTCTTGTTGTTGAGACCAATTATCTTTTGCATCCTAGTTTCCAAAAGGCCTATATAGTCAATGATTTTGTTCTCTATTTCTCTTAGTAGTTAATCTTGTTTAAGCTTTGAGTTCAGACCTCTGAAATTTTGCTGACAAATTTTAAATTCCAATGTCTTCGTGTTGATCTATCTCTTCTTGCTGATTATTTTCTCCTCTTCTTTTAGATCTCCACTTCTCCTCGATTCTTTCGTTCCTTCTCATCCATCCTTCTGTCTCTCTTACTGGTAGATAAAAATCTAGCTGTCGTCTATTGTCAATCTTGACCAACAATTTGTTTATGTTTTGGAGTGGTTGTGATTCAACTAAACATTCAGGTTTGGTACACTGAGTTTTGCGAATTCGAATTTGAGTTTCTATATTGAAAGAATTTTTCCAGTATTTGTTGATGAAGATTGACTTTTACATCTTGACTTTATCTTCCATGACCGACAGTTTCCTCCTCCCACTGGTTGGCTGTTTCTCATTCTCAATTTTTACCGCGCCTTTTTTATTGCCTTAATAATTATTAATTAATTAACTTTCTTAATTAAATTAGAAAACATTAATATTCATTAAATAGCTTTTCAAGTATCAAAGATATCTTTTAAACATATAAATTTGATAAATTTTTATTTGAAGTTTTCGAGATATGTAAGTTTAACTAAAAAAGTAAAGTTATTTTTGGATTTATAGAATTAAAATAAAAGGCTTAAAAGTTCATATTGGGCTAAAAATAGTCTTAATAATGTATAATTCCTTTAGGAAATAGTTTATAGATTTCAAAAATACTTTATAATTTTATATGGAAATTAATTTAAATTTTAGGTATTATTGTATTTGCAAAGCTAAACAAAAAACTAACTAACGAATAAATATAAATAACATAAAGTCTAATTGTAATTTTTTAAAAAATTACCATATACAAATCTAATAAAATTAAATATGAGCTTATAAGCCTTACCAAATATGCATATTAATAATTATAGTATGTTTATTATTTTCTAAACATATACTTCTATTATTTTCTATTGATAATTATTAAATTTATATTTTATTTATTTTACTACACAATGCTTAATTTCTCAATTTGTACTTTTAATTTAATACCTATATTATCAGATGGGGTTTATTGTTATTTTTATAAATGACACTTTCATTAAAATACTTGACCTCTATAATATTCTTGTGGCTCGTTAATTGTGAACTTCACGGATCTAGGAAGGCTTAAAAAATTATATAAAAAGTTATATAAAAATCGAAAATTCATTGCAAATGCTTATTTATTTTCATAAACTAATTTATTTTAGATTTGCTAACAACTTGTTTCTTTTCTATTCTAACAATCCAATAAATTATAGATTCTTTTCTATAACTACAGTTAAATTTAGAATATAATTCTCGCTAGTCTTAATTTTTCCGAATTTATGATAAGGTACAATTTTAGAAATATGAAATAATATTTAACTCTTAAATTTTAGATTGTAATTTATAACAAGGAAAATCATGAATTATTATTATTATTATTATTTAATGCTGTACGGAAATTAATACTGGGGATTAAGCCAGCCAGATAGAGATAATCAGATATTCATACTTTGACTTATAGCGATCCAATATCATCTGTCAAAGGGGAAGTTGCCCCATATACTGGATTGACTAGTTTCACACAGCGCAGGTCCACTGATTGCCTTAGGTAGGACTCATGTGGTCTTTCGCTACTTCGTATGTTTTCTCTGGTCACTTTCTCCAGTTGCTCTTCATGTGAGTGCTTATTGTTCAGATAAAACCCCTTCTCAGCAAAGACTTATTGTTTGGCTTGTTGAGGGGAAAACCCCTAGAATTACTTTGCTAAAGTTGTCTTATTCAGGGCTTTTCCTTGCTTTTCTTCAGCAAATAGAATCCATTTTGAGATCAGAGCGGTCTGTGTCTTAATTCCAACCTATCTTGTTGAACTCAGCCCCAAGTTGCAAGGATAGGTGTATCATTCAGTTTTAACACGGCTTATATTATCAACGGTCGACGTTTCTGTTTGCGTGGTCCCTCTATCCCTTGCCTGATGTATTCTGCGGAGGTTCTCAGATCCGGGACTTATCTCGTTAAAGCCTTGTGCCTTCACAAAATCATGAATAAATAAACTATAAATAGTTTAATTTAAAATTAGGGACATTTCTATCGCATTTTTTTAAAAAAAAGATCTGTTTTCAGTATAGTTTAGATTTCAAAAAATTAACTCTAGGGCACTTAATCTGGAAAAGATTTTGAATAGTACACTCGTTTCTGTAGATCACTCCTAAATAGTTAAAAGTTTATTTAATAATTTCAATTGATCATCGCATATTTACTACATAAACCTATTAGATTCTGCATTTTTCATTATACAATCCGACCCATCTTTATTTCAGTTCAAAAAGCATAACAATCCAACTAAATTACACTATTTAAATAGGTTCCGTTTCCTGAGAATTCTGAGCCTGCTTATTTGATAGTTGAGAAGTAATAAATATAAACAAAATTTTCTGTTTGCAGAGACTTATTTTTTATAAAAGAAAACTTTTCTTACTAAAGTTTCTTCAATTTCAGCTAAAGTCAATAAGTCAAAACGAATATTTAGAGAAATCACTATATGAGCGATCATAATATATAATATTTCATGTTAGAAAATACTCAGTTACCTTACATTTGCAAATACTATATAATAGAGACAAATATAATTCTCTGAGATTGATGACAACTAAAATTGTTAAGTATCACAAAAAAGAGAGGAATATATATTTGACTTTCCATAGAAGAAATTTGCAATATTACTTAAATATTTGTTAACAACTACAGATTTTAATGGTTAGTATAAAAAAATAGAAAATTGAATAGGGAGATTGACAAAGCAGCTGTAAAATTTCACTGCTTTAATTTAATGGTTAAACTGCAAATAAAGTTTGATTTTAATATTATTAAAAATGTATTATAAATCTCTGAATTAATTTGTTAAGTTTTGATAATACACTTTTTCCTTCAAAAATTTTACCTTGCTTTTTTTTAATTTTTTCTTTTTCATTATTTAAATTATTGAATCATTTGCGTTAAATATTTTATTCAATACTTTATAATTGGTCAAATTTAACTTATTTTAAATTTTCATATTTATATGTATTTTTATCAATTATTTTTTTAAATATATAGGATTTTTATCATTGCTGGAGTTTGAATTCTAATTATATGCTAATTTGAGGAGTTTTCCAAATCCATTTTAAACTCTATAAGCAATTAATTTACCGCTTTCATCTAAAATTTAATAACTAAATTAATAAAAAAAATGAATATAAATTAATGTTTGATTAACTAATTTATGATTGCTTATTTTTTAATCTGCTAAATAATTTATAAAAACCTAATTTTTTACATATAACTCTATATCATAAGGGTTTTATTTATCAGTAATCTATCAAAATACTCTTTCAATTTATAACTAATTGTATTTTTATTTTCTAATTCTTATTAATTTGTATAATTGATTTTATGACTCTTTTCTTATTAAAATATAAGCTATATTATAGCACAGGTGAGCTAATGCTCCCCACTCTTAAAAAACATTAATAAAAACTGTTTATGTCATTTTTGTTACATTATAGCAATCACTGCTTATTGTAATTTAAAATTGAATGGCTCTTGTCTTTCTGTATTCATCATCTACTCCAACATCGCAATAGTCTTGAAATACTACTCTTAATCTTGGCCTTTTAACCTACTGGAATTTAAGCATTGACTTCTTAATTTATGAATATTTTATCCCATTTTATTATAATTAAAAAGAATGCTCACTTATGTATCCTGGATCTTCTCCAAATAAGTTTCAAATAATAAGTGCTTTTATGTGTAAACTTGTTGCTTTTATGATACTCTTTATTAATTCAGTTCTGATTCTGATTCAGACTTTATTATTTTGATATTCTTCTCCTGATAAACCATCACTATGGTAATCTTAATCTTAGTCATCGGAGTTATTTCACTTTTGCTCTAAAAGTTCATAATAAATAATTTGTTCAGTTTTATCTTCTACTTCGAAGTCTTATCATCTATTGGTTTTAATGATCTTACAGGTTTTTAACTATGACTTTTTATTTTCTCCTAATTTAAGGTTTGTTTTAATGCACTCTAGCTAATATTTGAATAAGTTATAACCAGAGATCATCACTTTTTCTTTATATGTAATGTCACAATCTATTTATTTGAGTTCATATTTATCTTTGAAACTCAATTTAATTCCTACTCTATATTGATTTTCTTTATTATCTAATCTAAAGATTTGAATATCTTCATGAAGATCAATTGCATGAACTTATAAAGTATCTCTTATGATGCCATTTTTATGGTAAAATTTTTGAAATATATACTCATAATTAATTTTTAGTTTTTTTGTAAGTATGATTAGTTGCCATGATTGTGCTTGCCTTAGACTTTTCTCTTACTTGCCTTAGCATTGACGTCTTTTAGTCTCACATCTTTCCATTCTGTGTTAATATATATTTAATTTTTTCATCTGTTTTTTATTTTGTATTAGTGGTACGGTTAACTTTCAGGTATCAATTGCATTATCTTTCACAAAGTCATTTTTTTAATAATTTTTTTTAATATTGCACAATAGATCTATTGTGTTTTATCAATTCAATTTAATAGTTTAGTCAATTATTATTATTATTAAATGCTGTACTCAAATTAATAGTTGGCCACAGATATTATAATCAGATAAATTTTGTTACTAAAGTTTTGAAACCATTATAATTTTATAAATAAACTGCCATTCTATCTGTTATAAAATTACTCTCAGTCCTTTTAATATTTTTTGTAAGTTTCCTAAGGCATTCGTATTATGTAAACCATTTGCTTGATGTTAGTTTATTTTACCATGTTGTCTAATTATGCATCATATTTATTACCTTCATATACGCGTTCCCATAACTCTTAACCTTGGATTATTTGACTAAGTGTGTTAAATTATTCTACTATCTGCTGATTGCTTATGATCTCACTGATGTTACAACGTCTTTGAGTAGTCTTCGAATCTTATCAGTTTTGTAATTTTGGCATCTGCTCAGTAGAAATATTTACTAATTAAGTTGATATTGAGAAGGAATTTATAAGTGTTTTAAGGGGTTTTTAGAGTAGGATGATGTATGAATAAACACTTGTAAGCTTCTATTACCAATAATATCGTCTGCTCCTACATCTGCTTTGATCTTGTCTTTAATCAAAATCTTATTATTGAGATTTGATATTCTTAACTGTATTCTTAGTTAGATTGCAATCTTTTTCTAAATTGAGGCATACTAAACAACTACAAATTATTGATGAGTTTTATATTTGAGGGAAACTATTTCTTTTAATTCTTTTAATAAGAATTCTAAATATTTAGTTGCCAGCCAACTAAATATTATTGAAAAACTCTTCATTTCTAAATAATCATACCATTTTTGACTCTTTATTTTTATTATATTTATTCATTATCATCATTTATATCATTAGTTGCTCCTTCTTTAAAGGATATTTTACTACAGTCACTAACAACACAGCATTATGAGTCTATATCGCTTAGTCAATTTTAGTTTGTTAATACAATTTCACATTTAGTTTTACAGATTTCTTTTATTAAATGCTCATCATTTTCTTTTGCACATCTAGCCTTTCATAAGCATAAACTTGAATGACACTAATAACATCATTCTTTACTGACCTATTGATGATGAAATTGTCAAATCTTTTATTTAAGTATTTTTAAAGTCATGTGCTGCTTGAGTTTAATTTAGCTTTTACTCTAACTTTTCACCTTACATTTTGATCTTCTTTTCATTTTCTCGATTATATTTCAATATTATTCAATCTCTTTTTATATCTTGGAAGTTCAACCTAAGGATTATTTTTTAATATATTAAAATATTGCTTTGACATTAAATTTATTCACTAAAATCATAAAATAGAATATGAAATTGATGTTGAATTTATATGCATATTATATATAAAAATAATATAAACATGACAATGTTCATAATTAAAGTTATCAAGCTTTTCATTAAACAGATCTAATTTTTTATCGTTAAATTAATCTGTATTATTATTATCAGCTGAAACAATTATTTTATTATCTCCTTTATTCATTTAACTAATTTATATAATTTACCATTGTATTCATCTAGTCTTTTATAATTTTTTCTATATATTTTCAAATTCATTTTCGTTCCTAACAAACCCCAAAACTCCACCCCCCTAAATACCTAATTTTATATCAAGTCTTGTATCTGGAGGGTCTAAATTAATCTTCTTCTTGACATCACGAAATAAAAGACCCTATTCAATGAATAAAATTTCATAATTTTATCAAATTCTTTTTATTTTCAATAATATATTAATAAAGGATTATGTAAAAAAATACTTATAAATATAAAATAATATTGAAAATAAAAAATTTGAAAAATTAATCAGATTAATTTTTGGACATATGCCGAATGAAGTTGATATAATGGATGATTCTTGTTTAATAATAAAATTGTCTTTTGTATTAACTACATATTATTTAGAAATAAGACTGTAATATTATTTAATGGTAAAGTTTTTTTTCAATTTATTTTTTATTAAGGATAGTGTAGAAAAGTAGATAATCATCGTGAAACTTGTGCATGAACATGTAAATAAAAAATTTTGATAAAATTATGAAATTTTATTCATGAAAAGGGTATTTTATTTCGAGATGTCAATAAGATTAATTTAGACACTCCAGATACAAAATTTGATAGTAAATTGTTTATTTTGGGGTGGGGAGGAGGGGTTTGCTAATAATACATTGTCATATTCATCATAGAAAACATTTCCTCTATAACAATCAAATTATTAAGAAGCTTATTGTCTTTCTGGAATAATTATCATTATATAACTGCTTTGTCTCGTTTTATGAAAGTAATAACGATTAAAAATAATAAATATAATAAAGGAATTTAAACTTATAAATGCGCAATATATTAAAGAATCAGTTAGAGTTTATTTGATGAAAATGAAATTGGAGTATATCTCTGTTGATATTGTGAGCTTTCTTGTGTGTAATTTTAAGTATATAATGGCAAATTTAGTTTAGAGTTATTCTAATTTTGTCAAGAAACTTTGTTCTTATTATCAGTATCTCATGCGATTTCAGTTTTATTAAGATCTTTCATTTTTCTCTTTTATACATAAATTATCTCTGTGCTTATTTTAGCATAATTTGAAGATGAGAGGTAGGATCTTTATCTTCGAAAGTTTTATTTTAGTTATACCGCCATCATTTATCATTAATATGTACAAGATGCAATAAAAATTGTTTAATTTTTTAATTCTTTTTCTTATTTATGATAAGCATCGTTCATGTAACCTTTAAGCTAGACAATTGAGCATGTAAATATAAAATAATGGGTTCTTGCGGCTGCAAATGATAAATATTCTTCTGAAATACTCAAACTAGGCTTTCAATATTAGAAGATTTAAGTTTAAGCAGTTAACATTAAAGAGAACCAATAAACCTTAATATCGTAAAAGAATATTCATTTTTGTATGTGAATTTTTTGAAATTAAAATTTGTCATTATCTTATAATATAATGGAATCTAATTAGATTTTTATTAATAAAAATGGAGTGTAGTGGTTTCAACTCAGAGTAGCAATTGAAGACAATGTAACGCTTTGATTCTCTTTGTTTTATTTTAATATCATATACTTATATTTACATTTTTGCTTTAGAAAATGAGTTAAAACTAATGTTCAATAACTAAGAATAATGAAATTTGAGAAAAATGAGAAATGAAAGCAGTTTTCATAGAATTTAAATACTAGGACAGCAGAGATATAATAAATACTTATAACGCAATTAAACATAACATTAGTAATAAGCATCTTATGCAAGCATATACAAGCTCCGCTTAAATAGAATTATTATTTAAATTATAAATAAATATAATTATAGTATAATCATGAATCTGGACAGTTAGTATATAACGATCAAAATATGTATAAATACTCTCGTTTTTTTATATTTTGTGTCATTACTATGAAATATATTTAAACTTTCAATTATTTGACTGTTTTTTTATCTTATTTTAAATTATAAAATTTCCTAATCTTTTGTATTTTATAAATATTAAAAGTTTATAAAGTTCTAAATTGGTTTAGCATTAAGTGATAGGGCGGCATGATAACTTAACCAACTGAGATATATCAAGCCTACAAGCCTACAGCTCTTTCTTTCGTTACGTTCATTTTAGTACCATCGAAATGAGGAGGATTTAGCATTCATATTGTATGCTAAAGACTTTCTGTGACTAATGGAGGCTTTCTCAATATTTTGAGCGGGCTATATCATTTGTTTTGTTTAATTCCATTTCTGAAGCTTTAAATACTTCAATAATTATTTAAAATTCATTCACTATTCAAAACTCTAAGCTAATACAACTTTAGCAAAATAATAAAGATTATAATTTTTAGATATAAATACATCCAATTTCGATACTCAAACTTACCTACTTATGGCATGGGAATGTTGAATGTCACCATAGACAAAATTTAGAAAAAAGATATGCTAAACTAACAAAAGATCTATAAATTCCAAAAGACATTTTAAAATGATAAAAAATGATATTTTGATAGAATTTCAACCCCCATAAATTCATTTACATTTCCAAATACATACACTAAGTTATTTTTTATTTTATAGTTTTAAATTAGTAAAGGAAAGTCTTCCTAATATGATTATATTTGCTTGTTTATTAAATTAAATCTATGAAATTAATTTTTTAACTTTACATTTGAAACTTCCTTACTTTTTAGAAACATCAATTACATTCATTGCATATTCTGCTACTTCTTATTAATGAGCAAAGATTTTTATAATTGTCAGAATTTATTAAAAAAATTCAAAGATATACTTTTGCACATTTCTTTCATATATAATTTTTGAATTCCTAAAGCAAAAATTATAAAAATTATTATAGACAATATCTCGCTTTAGAAAAGTTGTGTTTAATAACTTTAAATATAATAATATACAAGAATTAATTGAGAAAAATATGAGAAAAACTCCTTATTTATAAACAAAAATATAAAAACAAGACAACTTTTGACAAAATGAGATATCATTCAAACTGTAGTATCACTAAGTATAATAAAGATCCAATAGAATATCTATAAAAAGAAAAAAGTTAAAAAGCAGATATTTTTATTAGACTAGAAGTAGGGCATTATAGAAATGTAAGAATATTTACAATCCCAGCATTTTCTTATGATTTCTGATTTATATTTTATTTATTTAGAATTTATTAAAGTTTTACATCTTTTTATTTATAAATAGCAATGTATGTATAAAATAAAAATTTATAACGCTTCCCATACTGAGAAAAATCTTTAAAAAATATCTCGCTTTGAGAAGTCACATATTAATATACTAACATAATATATTATAAGCATTAATTTTGAATTTCTATCAAATTTTAACTGAATCTTAACTCCCTTCTCAAAAAAAATATGATTTCATATTATATATGCCTATCTCATATCTTTTAAATTATTTTATCGTGACTATACACACACTACTCCATGATTTTCACAAAACGCAGTCATAGTTTTACTTTTTGAAAAGAAAAAGAGAAAAAATGAAAATTTATAAATCAGAGAAGAAGAGATATTGTAATGTCACTTATTACTTATAGTAAGAATAGTTGTAAGCTACTCTTTAAAACTAGAGAAAGCAATTAATGTTGAAACGAATTAATATACTCTTACACTTAAATAATTTATGAATAGTATCTTAATAAATGGTAACAGTAAATTATTATTGTTATTGTTGTTGTTAAAGATGTCAATCTGATCTCTAAAAAAAACATTGACAAGAAGATTAAAAGATGAAAACTAAAATCCAAAAAACCATCTTTAAAAAAAAGAAGTGAAAGAATAAAAAAATTAGTCTTTGGTGGTTGACACGCGGACCGGTCCAGGCAAGGGTCATGCTTCCCCCCAGGGATACCCCTGAAAAAGGCCGCGCCCAGACTAAGTTAGGATCGGAAAGGCAAGTCAGGACTCGGAATGAGATGACAAGGGACAAGACCCTCATGATCACCCTATGAGAGGCACATCGGTCCAAACAGCCAAAGTCGCTCCTCCAGCTGAATAAGTACCGGAGACAAAAGACATGCATTTTAGGCAATAGACATCACCACAGGGAATGATTAAAACTAACAAATATATAAACTCTCAATAATAATAACAACATCTATAGCAATAATAATTACATATTTAATACTCGAGATCTTTATTTCTAGTTTTCAAATTCACCTTACCTAAAGTTATTCATTATCATCAAATGGAAATATTAATATAAAAAAGCTAATATCAAAAACTTCGTATAAAAATAAAGAAAAAAATATTTCAAATAAAAATAGTTAATAGTATTTGAACTTAGAGCATACATAAAAAAAATTATATAAATTGAGACAGCTTAATTATTTAAGTCATCTTATCATTTACTATATTGCTTATAATATTGTAGGAATACATTTGAAATTGGAGTCAAATTAGTGGCAGTTAAAGTTGGTTAATTTAAACGATCTTGGGCTCATTCGATAGAGAATTAAAAATTAGCTGGACTTAATTATTGGCGGTACTGTTCCGACCGAGACCCCCTACCCCAACCCATAAAATACCCCATTTCATATCAATATTTTTGTCCTCAAGGTCTGAATCGATTTCCTTCTTGGCATCTCGACTACATGACCGTTTAAAATAACCAACTTTAACTTCCACTAATTTGACTCCAATTTCAAATGTATTCCTACAATAATAATTAATAAATTGAAAAATGGGAGATTAATTTATTTGAGATGAGATGAGATTTAATCCCTCAATAAATAAGCGTCATGTAGGTAGTCTAATCTCATTTTTTGTATCTTAATACAATATATCGAAAAATCAAGCACCTTTAACCTATTTTAAACTTCATAAGCATTTCATTAGTAGATAAAGTCAATTCATTTATAAATCATGTGATATAAAATGCTTTTTCATGAATTTATATACATTAGCAAGTATTAATATAATGCTGCTTACAATAGATTGCTAAAAACTAGAATTAAATATTTTATGGCAAAATTTTATAATTAATAATATTCCAAAATTTGAAAAAGACGTTAGGAAATGATGTATTTTTAGAAATTCTTATTGCATCATAATATATAAAAGTTGTAAAGAATGATATAAAATAACTGTGCGGTTAAAGATTCATAGTGTAGCTTTAGGGCGCTCATATCTTCTATTAATATTACTTAGGGATAAGTCTACTTAATTATTCTCTTCTTCAAGTTATGTTGCCTATTTATCAAATAAGTCCCAGAGGAGCTTTGAATTATCTAGGAAAATGGGACGTATGATGGCTAGAAATACAAGAAAATTTTAACTAATATATGATATGGCTAATGAATAATAGACAAATATATTAGAAAAACAATTAATCGCTAAAAGATATCAGATTTATTTATTGAATATAGTAAAATCCAATATTTTACAGGATTGCTTATATCCAACTATTATTAAAGGAAATAGAGTATTAACTTGAGGAAAAAAGAGATAATTCTTATAATACTGACCTAAGATTTATTTATAAAAATCAGGAATATGCAATTGTATCTGAGGAAATGTTAAGAAATAATATCGGAAATAAAGATAATTAATGATTTCACCCTAAATTTTCTTCTTCTTTCTTTATTTCCGGCTTATTCAATCAAGGTTACTATCATCATATTCTTTTAATTCCATCAATCACTTTGATTGTAATATTGTTTTCTAAAATATGGCCAAAATTTATAATGATAAACAATTTACCATATTAAAAGAATTTAATATAGTTATTAACGCTATTTTTTACAAGAAAAAAAGACTAGTTATTAATACAGTTTAAAACTTTTACCGAATACCTGTTTTTTTAAGACTTTTAGTAGTTTAAATTAGTAAGCAATCTTAATGATTTCCTAATCATGAAATAGACATGGACTACCAGTTAGAATAATTTAAATTATCACTTTAATTTTGTCAATATGCAGAATCTCACTATTTACAATAGTGATTTTAATGACTTTAAATAAACAAACTCTTGATTCTATTTAATACAAAATAAGTGGCATAAAATAAAGACTAGAATTTCAATAAGTTTATATATTATTAGCAGATAATCTAATTTTTGAATTTACTGTTTCTCAATATTGTATATAAATATGATAGAAGCATATTTAAATGAAATAAGTTCAAATTATTGTTGAATATATTTCTTAATCAAAGCAAAACCTTATTTACACATGTTTTAATTTTTCATTCTTCGTATTTATCGATGCTTTATATAAATTGCCTTATTTAAAAACAATTTTTACCTATTTTGGAGGAAGATCCCAAGTTCTATGTTGAAATTTATGAAAGGCTTCACAAAATCCATATCATATTTGTATAATTTCTATTCTATCATAAGTTGAAATATTATTTTATTATCTGTTCCACTATAGTATTCTATTCTAACTAGCCCTGTTCAATATGTGTATAACTGTGCAATAATGATAAACTAAATCTAGATCAAACTCACTAACTACTTATTACCTAATTGTTAGGATTTGGCTATTCTTTTGTCTATCTACACCAAATTAAACCCAAGTAAAAGCTTGATAGTGTTGTGGTACTTTAGAAGTTCATATCTTAAATGAATATTTATCATTAAACAACCTTATTATTTTAATAATGCCCATAATTGTATGAAATGTCAAACAAAGTGACTTGATATTGATATCTTTTATATCGATGTAATCCAATTAAATATATTTTATATTTGTTATCTTAATCATTATGGAACCTTCTCAAGAACAGCACAAGCAATAGGATGTAATCCAATTAAATATATTTGTTATCTTAATCATTGTGGAACCTTCTCAAGAACAGCACAAGCAATAGGATGTAATCCAATTAAATATATTTGTTATCTTAATCATTATGGAACCTTCTCAAGAACAACACAAGCAATAGCAAGTTATTTATAATAGTTTACATTTATGATTATAAATTATTTTTTACCAAAATGGGGAATTTGAATTAGAATTAACCCCACAAATTTCTAAACTAGGCCGCTGTTAGGTTTTCTTATTGAAGCTAATTAATCTACAATAAACCCCTCAAGATTAATTTTCTGTAAAGATAAAGATGAAAGACTATTAATGGGATCTAATGGGAATTTATTCTTTGAAATCCCTCCTATTTTTATTATTTGCAAGATCCTTTGAAATAAGTACACATTCTTGGTGTTTAGCATATATATGTATATATATGTATATATTGGATATAGATATATGATTCGAGTAGGAGAAAGAGTAAACTCCGATAAGTGTATGCATAAACTAGTTTCATTAAATGAAGGTGGCTGGAGCAGATTGATTGCCAAGGTTTCTTACAACCTCATCTTCTATGACAACAAAGATTCTAAGTATTCCTATATATTTTATATTTATTTTAATGATAAAAGCGTAGTTATTGTGTATATTAACCTACTAACAACCTATGTAACGCTTAATTTTTCAAAGATTCATAAAGCAACAGCTGTTGTTATCTCTGCTGTTTCTTCTCAGTCAGTTAAGTAGCCCTTCCAAGCACTACCAGAAGGACTTTGATTTATAATTACAAGCATTAATTAATATATTCTCAGTGTAATATGAATATTATTATTATTTATAATCAGTTAAAGTTAAAACATTATAACCGTCGACACGGATAGAATAAATGACTAAGCAGAACAACTCAAAACCAGTCTTAGTGCTGAATTCGTTCTCAACTAGGAGACTTGAAATTTCATTCAAGATTAGCAACTTGTCATGGATGAAATCAAACCAACTGTATTGTTTGAATGTGTGGGAGGTGAATCACCTGACATGATTCTTGTTAATCTTCACTTATATATTATTATTTATTTATTCATTTAATATTATATTTTTATGTAGTCATTAGATCATTACATAGAATACCAGCAAATAGTTGAATGGCTGTATATAGATACTCAACCAAGATTGACCCTTCTTTTGACTCTAACGATTTCAGATTGAAGAGCAAGAACATAACCTGCCCAATCCTCTGCAGATGGTTGTCTTCCCTGACTCCATAGCAGCAACAAGTGTGGTTTAAGTATGCAGCTGATAATTTGCGATGCATCAATGGAGAGATCTATATCAGTAAAATGGACAGGGAAGTCCATTTGGAGGATTGATTTGAGTGCATGAATGAAGGCAAGAGAGTTGCCTCTGAGGGTAAATGTATTGTCTAGTGAGACAAATAAAGAGACAAGAAATGGAAATTAAGCAGAGTAATGTCATTATACTTAAAGAAAAGATAAATATTAAGTGTCAGTCAGTTTGTGCTCAATAATTAAAAAACATTCAGTTAAATTATCAATTGCCTTTAGTTTTATCAAATATATAGAAATATTTATATAGTTTCTATATTATTTAAACAATATTAATTAATATATATTAAAAAGAATCACTCTTATTTAAAAGTGATCAGATGGTCTAGTTCACTACCTTCAATTACATCAGGAAACATTTTAAGACGATGACATAAGCTATACCGAACAGACCACTCTTTATGACCTTAAATTTGCCTATAATGTCTATAATTTGTTTAGATAACATTGATAGTAAGATCGATATCTAAAAATGTGAAAGAAATTATTCATATAAAAGATCTTGTGGAAAATTTGAATAAAATTACATATAATATAATATATAATATTATTTATGTAATTATTGCTAAAATAGATAAAAATAGGAAATTGTATTAATTAATAGAAATTAAAAATATTTATAACCAATTTAATCTACTTTACATTTCGTTTGTATTCGAACACTTATAACACGTGATTGAAGAATTTCTCAAATTTCAATAGTATTGTTAGTTGTAAGAGTAGATATCATAAATTTCAAAACTGAATTCTTGGTTGAATTACCAGTAGTCATTTTTACTGTCCAACTTTGGGAATGATTGGCGGTCATTGAAATCTTTGACCAAATTCTCGTGATTGAGAGTGGAATCATCATAAATGGTCAATATCTCGTTGCTTGATGAGTGTTTTGTCAAATTAGGGACCTTATAGTATTCTCCATGTTTTAAAACCCCCAGCTCAGCAACTTTCAAGTCCTGCTCGACTGTTTGAGCACCAAATTCGACACCTTTAGTGGAGGAAGAGCCAAAATTGTAATTTTTATGAGCGAAAATGAGAGAGGTTTTTGGATTTTTGGTTTGATTAGTTAAAATTAAAACTTAAAAGTGTGATATGTAATAAGGGGGCTTTTAATCAATAAATTTGACGATTCAAGTGCTGTCTATGGTTGTATTGGTCAGTTCTATTGCTCCAGCTCCTCAACTCATCATCATTCAGCTCAACTTCACACAAATCCATGCTTGATGGTGCTGCACCACTGCTTCACGCTGAAAGCCCAGAGCTTGTTGACGTCTGTCTTGGTCATTGCCTTCAGAATCTGCGAAAGCCGCTTCACCAGGTGGATCCTATGAAAAGTTAGGCCCAAAATACTTACTTGCTGTCTGCTTGCTCCTAGCGGAGGTGCTCTTGATGTATGAGTACAACTACTCGATGGGATTAAGCCAGGGTGAGTATTCAGCGTTGAAAAGGACAGTGACCTTGAACTTTCTAGCAGTCTCCAGCACCTCTGAATACTTGTGAATTACTGCGTTGTCCATAAGCAGCACGATCTTCTTCTGGGCGAGATCCTTGTCTGTGCGCAGCTGGCGCAGGGTGTGATAGAGGAAGTTCTCGAACAGCACAGCATCGAAGGCCCCCTCAATGATTTGGCTAGAGATCAGCTGGTCCTTGGTGATGGCTGCCACAAAGCTCATCGAAAATTGCTATCTCTTAGTGGATTCCTTGGTGATTGAGAGATTTCGAGCCAAGACCCCGTAAGACCCCAACCGCTGGATGACTTGCTGCTTCGTGATTGCGATCGGAGTATAGGTGAATGAGGGTAAGGCCTCAACTGCATCGACTACAGCTTGAGATGCTTGATTACTATCCTTAATGGACTTAGGGAACTTAGAATCATCTATAGAAGTGTCAATATCCAAAGAATTCGCTTACTTTCCTGTCGATTCTCTGTGATTTAGCTGTTGCTTTGAGGCCTGCTGGACAGCTGCAAGCGTCGGGGAGTGATGCATGCAATGTTTCCATTGCCATTCGCGCTCAATACCTCGCTGCC
>ARYC01005112.1:0-31875 GCA_000711775.1 Oxytricha trifallax | reverse complement strand
GGTTTTGAATAGACTTATAGTTTAGTACTGGTTTGATTTATTCACTGTATATATCACATCCAAAGCGCAGTTAAAACACTAAATCTATATACTCTTCATCATAAATAGACCCCAAAAGCTTTGATATTTTTGTCTCGCATTTAATTAATAACCCCAACCCCTAACAAATTCCCTACAAATCAAAGCACTTATAAACCTCATTAAGGGTTTTGGGGTTTTGATTGTTTATTGCTTATTTATCAATAAACAATAGGTTCCGTTCCGTCTTACTTTGACTAATTATTATTCTTTGTATTTTTTTTATATTAAATAGACCTTGTAAATTTATTTTTGTTATTATGCATTTAAATTTTAAGTGTAGTAGTGTAAGGTATCAAGTAGGTGTCATCATTGCTTGAGATTAAAATACAAATCACTTGCAGATAATTTTTTTCATTACACCTAAAATTTATAAAAACATTATGATTTGATTTATACTAATTTTAAGTGAAACTGATCTTCAATTAGTTTTACCATAAAAATTTACGATTTTGTGATATAATAATTATAGAAAAGTTAAGAATAATACCTATGCATAACGAATAATAAACTACATTATATAACATCTCATTAAATTAGTAACTTGACATTTGCATAAATGTCCACACAGCGAGAAGCCATACTATCACACATTAGCTCTATTTATCAAAATTTAAATTTAATAAATATACTAACTCGTTGGATAATTTCAAAAACATATCACAGTAAATAATATATATCTAGAAAGCAGTTGATATCACGGAGGCATGTAATGAAGTTTAATTGATTTATTTATTTGAACTCTTCTTTTTTCTTATTTTTTACTTTAATAACCTTGTGGCTTATCATTATAATTATGATTTAAGAATTTTAATTTCAATATAATAAAAAAGGATAATAAAATTATGGATTCTAATTTGTGATGCCCTATGTAAACCTAATTAAAACTATAATTAATTTCATTGATAAAAACTAACAATTAAAGCCATAATTAATTTATGAATTTGTTTATACAAACGAAATTTAAAACTTAAAATAAATTTTATTTATAAATATTCACTCATGTAGGTAGAAATGATTCATCAAAGTCAAAGAGTTTAACTCAAAGTAAAGCGGTTGCTTGTGATTTGTTTATATTCGTAATATTAATTAAGCAATTTGCTATATTTAATTTCTCAAATAATCAATTTAATTTATATATATATATATATTAATACTATCTTCAGTTTTATCATCAACCATAATTATAATTACCTGTTATTTCACATTATAAATTATCTATAGAATTTAAACTAAGGAAACATTTAGTAAATTTACTTTATAAATCCATTTTAATTACAAAGTTCAATTTAATAAAAGTATAATTTATAATTTGAATCTGAATAAGGAATTAGATTAATGTAAATTTAAAATAGAATAAATTTTGTATTATTATTATTATAATAATAACATTTTTTGTTGTTTTTAGTTTAATTACATTAGTACATTATATATATTATATAAAGAAGGTCTTCCCAAATTTAATGAGTGATTTTAAGTTTATTAACCCTAGTTAAAGTATATTCCGTAGATATAATTTAAAAATTTAATTTAATAGTTAATCACAAAAACTAAAGTGAGACTATGCAATAAATTAATCTTAAGCCTCATAGAATATAACATGCTTTTTTTGTCAAAGCTCTACATATAGAACCAATATCTGGTAGAACTTTGTCCCTACTATTGTTTCTAAGTCTTTAAGGCTCAAGATTTTGTCATTTGATTGCTGAGCATCTTTTATGAATTCACTAAGTCTGCTATTATTCCTTCTTCTCCAAACTAACTTAACTACCATAAGTATCTCTTTGAGTATTGAATGTTAGATGCTTCTTAATCTTGCCCAAAAGTGTGCTTGACCTTCTGAGATCGTGTCGATAACTATTCCTCTGGATACGCCAAAGCTTCTATTTCCTCTCCCAAGCATTTAAGTCAATTTAGCTTCTGATTTTATTTCAGCTATTACAATCACAATTGCGTCTACTAAGAACTTTGAGTCAACTCCGACGCTATGCTCAACCATAAGACATAAAATGCCTCTGTCTTTATCCTTGATAAGTAGAGTTCTCACAATCAAGATTGCTATATGTTGGAACTTCTTGATTGATTGAGGAAAGTTGGTCTATAGCTTGCTTTCTCTTCTAGTCATATACTATAACTAGTGGTGAATCAAATTTATGTCGATCAACAACTTTCTACAGTTTGTCTTGAAGTAACTAAGTTCTTGATAGGCAAATAATTTCAACACTTTCTGAGTCAGTATGAGAATTAGAAGTTTCTCTTTCAGATAGAAAATCAATTGAGAGGTAATTCGAAAAAACTTCAAGTTGAATCTGGCGAAAGAACGTAAGGCTTAGACCCAGGTTTTCCCTGAGACAGTCGGCATTTCAATAACTGTAATTCTCTCATCACTGCTTGCAATCACAGCACCATCGCCTGATAATAGCTGTGTATATAGTATTCAGTTTCTTCAGAGAGCATTTGAGAACTTTTGTTGAAGTTTTCCAATTTTTGAGGATTTTATAATTTCTCAACATGATTTATAAATTTTTGTTAGCAGTCCTGTTCTGTAATGTGCTATTATCTTTACTCTCCGTTTACAATCGACTTTTAGATAGTTACGATAACTTTCTTATCTTAATTTTATACGTAGCTCAGAATTGTAGCAGAAGGCTGTGTCTTTAGATTGTCACAAATTTATATTAGTTTAGAAAAATCATAATGCTATAAATCTGTGCTCATTATGAATTCTAGGAGTAATTTTCTTTAATGGCAAAGTGATAGTAGCTTGTCTAGCTAAACTCCCTCATCTTTTAACTCCCTCATCTTTAACACCTTTACTTTAGCTAAAACTCTGCAAATCATAACTTAATCATCATCTTCATAGTTTTATAATTTTTGCAATAACTCCTTCCATAGAAAAGTCTCTGGGTGCTATGTTATAATTTAGGCTATTTTATCGATGTGACCTGCTTCTATCAAGCCACAAGTAAGGATTTTTTTGTTGAATTCTGTCTCCATCAAATCACTAAGTGCGTTAGGCTTGAGAAGAAGAGCAAGCTAAACCAGTGATTTTTGTAGTTCCATTTTCAAATCTCGAAACTAAAGCACTATTGAGTCCAGCATTGTTGTTAAAACATTGTTATTAGTTGATGTGTTGAAAGTTTTGAAATTAGTCTCCTCAATGAAAGGAAGAAATGTTTTGATTAGCAGTCCTCCTTCAAACTTATAGGTTGGGTGCTTATTGGCTAGAATGATATTCAACTTAATCATGACTTCTGGCTGCATTTGTCAGAATGATGACGCTTTTCAATCAGTTTAGTGATTTCGCAAATTTAATTGCTTGCCTCAATACTTCTGCTTTATCGAATTCATAGCTACTGCATTAAAGTGAGTATGAGACACTCTGAACTATAAATGTTTGGAGTTCAGGAGTAAGCAATTAAAATATGTTTATCAAGCCGGCTGCGAGCCTTTGATTGCCTCCATTGCATCTCGGATTAGGGATTGTTTTCTACATAGAGACCTTACTTGAGTCAACATTCTGGATAAAATCAATTAAGCTAAATTTTAGTCTTTTGTTCAAAATATTTTTGAAGGGTATATTATTATTATCATTTTTATTTTTAAATTTCAGTGATCGTTTAAGCTATTGAACGCTGAGTTCTTATTGTGTTTTGAATTAATTCTTTTGACGCTAGTGAAAAAGAACTGCCTCCCTGTCTATCTATGGAGTCTTTGACCTGTGAATAGGTCTTTGTGAAATTATGAGTTAGTTGTTGAAGCAACTGCACCTACTAGATTGAGAGAGATTGGTTTTATGAGATTTACTTTTGCTTCATTTTTTTAAACTCATTTTTTAGGTATTTCGTTACTGCTTTCCTCCACCCATGAGCCATCATCTTCGATCATATCTTCTTATGATGATTCACCATCTCCTTGAAGACTCTCCTTAACTATTATATATTGATTAATTCTTTAAATTATCTTTAGTTTAAAGTCTTACTTGAGCTTTCCATTGAAAGTAAAAAAGCGGGCTTTTCTTTTAAAATTTAAATTTATAATTAATTAATAGTTTGCTTCACTATCATTAATCAAGTTAAAAAATGATAAATCATAGTTATTTTATAGAAAAAAATATTTTTTGTGACTTCTCCATCCTATCAGCAAAATTATAAAATTGTTTCATTACCCCAAATAGTTTATCCCTTCAACGTTTATTGTTTAGGGGTAATAAAATTTCTTTCATATAATTTATCCAATTTCTGTGGTTTTTTGTGATTAATCATAGAAAATCATACAAAAACTTCATAATCACATGCTAAGAAATCTATAATCACAATTTGAAAAAAGTGCTCAAGCACTCCTATTAACTATACAAAATCTTAATTTAATATTAAATAATTAAAATTTTAATTAAGAAATCAGAGTCTATGGAAACAGCTATAAAAAGAACTTACAATTAAATGTCACAGTCAAGTGAAGTTGTAGGTCAAGTACAACTGAAAATCACATAGAGTGAATTATCGGCTAAATTCAGATCTAAAAGAGATCTCGACAAATATTTTACTGATATATGCAATATTTTGTTGTTTTAAAATTTATTTTTGAAGTGAACCTGTACCTTCCACCCATTGAGTGCATCAACAAAGGCTACCTAAGATAAATTTTGAAGGATGAGAAGAAAGTATTGGCAAATGATCATGTGAAGGTTATCAAAGTTCCCAAGTTCGGGGAACTAGCAGTTAAAAATTTCCAAGAAGAAATCAAAGGTGAATCTGAGGTACATCCTTACCTCCCCGATAACCTCAGAAAAAAGAAGACTATCGATAGACAATACTTTTTCAATGTGCTCAACACAATTGAACCTGAGAATACTATTAAAGTTTTCAAGCACGCCTTAGATCTAAGGTTCGATTAAACAAAAAACGAAGAATAAAAGAACTATATTATTAACTCAGATTAGTGGCACTAGAAGCTTTTGAAACATCCTTTTGTTTATTGTAATTATTTACAAGGTGATTAACTAAAGTATAGAATCTCCTGGGAAGACTATCTACTTATTAAAAGAGAGCAGCAATGTGGTTGGACCAAGAAAAGCAAAGGAGCAGCAACCCATCGCGGCAAATCTAAAAAGGTGGGTAATCTGCAATAAATCAGAGAATGGGAGACACCAAAATGAAAAATGCAAACAAAAGTTCAGAGGGTGCCTCATCGAATCAGGCAAGTATGATGGTCACATAAAGAGGGACTTAATGAATCTTAATTAATACTATAATCAAATGCTTAAATTATTCACTCTATTAATGCCCTTAACACAAATTTATTTAATTGTGTTTTCATCACTCTCATAAAAACATTTCCTAATTATATTATTGTAATCTACTTTTGCTTCATTCACAATCTTGTTCAGCTTTATACGTTTAAACTTATTTTTAATAACACTGAAGTAATATTCTTTAGGGTTGGCATCTGGAAAATACGATGGAGTGAATAATATTGAAATCTAATTCTATGAAGTAAATGCTCAAACTAACTTGCTGTGATAAACTCTTAAGTTTTCCATTACTATAACGAACTTTCTATCTCCAGCAAGGTCAAGCAGTTCTCCACAAAATTCAATAAACTTTTCAGAATTAACAGACGACTCATATTACTTAAGTGAAGTAAACCAAAAGTGGAAGAGATAGCAGCGATAACTGCTATAGTTTTATTATACGTTGTCTTCATGGTGGGGGACTCATATTTTAACCCTTGTTTGAGAACTCTTATCGTTTAGTATGAGAACATAACTTCATCTATAAAAACTATTGCGTACTCTTAATTTTGAAAATTTTAAATCCCTTATTATAGTTCAAGCAAGACTTCCTGTCATTTGCCTTTCTATTATATTGGAGGCTATTTAATAGACTTGGCATTGTTTCTTTTAATATTGAGATTTTGATAAAAATTGCAAAGTGAAGATTTAGACAAGCGAATGTTAGGAAATTTTCGATGCAATAGTTTGCATCTTTCAGCTAAAGTGTACCCTGTTTAGTTCTTTAAAGAATTTTAATTTGTTACGTAATTATGAAAATCATCATCATAGCTCTTTCATCCTAATTTTTCAGTCATTAAAGTGCAATTTATGTTTTAGTATATAGCTGCGCTTTTTAAATTCCTATTATTTTATGAGTTTATCAGCTTTAGATACTCATCATATATCCTCTTTACATGAAAATAGGATACTTTTGAATCTTGTGCTATAGCTCAATAGCTCATGAGTTTTAGGAAAGTTTTTTGTGATTTTAAGTTAAAAAAATCTACAAGCAAGCTAATTACTTCAGTCGAAAACATAAATTTATAAATAATAATTCCTCATAATTATAATATTAAGCATTCTTATAATGATTCGGTGAAATGAAAACTAAAACCCCAGAACCCCCTCAAAATATTTTCTAAATTAAATTAGTGTGATCATTCTCACATTCTGTCATCATTCTTATAATTAAATTGAATATTCAACCCCATGATGAAATTTAAAGACTTAATTGTCATTTCTAAAAATGAGAATAGAAATAAAAAAAGGAACAGCTATAAAAACCACTCCACTTTTGCCCTGTTGAAAACTGTGATTGCTAGAGGAACAAGAATGCAATTTACCAATACTACAACAGAAACCATCTCCAAGAAAAAATAAAAAAATACATGAGCAAACCATTTGAGTGTGAGGAGTGCAACTATCGATACATTACCGTCAAAGCCTACATGTTCACAGGAAAAAATGCCAGGATATTCATAGTAACAGTCTGTAAATAGAGTTGAGAAAGTTAGCAAATCATGATTTAAAACCCACACATTTGATAAGCTATCTAGTGATAGTTGAGTGCGATGTAAGAGTTAGGGAGGTATGTGAGGAGCTTCATAGAACATAGCTGGCTAAAGATGGAACTCATTTTAGAGTGGTAATAATGGACGCGCCATGGGATAGGACATGCTTGCCTCTAAAGTACGACACACTTATAGATAAATAAATCAAAGAAATACCTATTGAGCTAGTTCAAGAGGAGAATTTTCTGTTTATGTGGGTCACCAACTCTAAACCAGCGCTACTATTTTTTAAAATCATGGCTATCGATGGATAGACACAATAGTGTGGGTCAAACTAACTAAAAGAGGAACAGCTTTCAAGGAATAGGGTAAATACATTCAGCATGGTTGGAGTAAAAGGCCGATATGCAGATGTAAAGTAGTTTGGAAAATTCAAATCAAGCCTGAATGTAATTATAAATATACATGTCAAACACACTTTTATTAGCATGATTTACTGATATTATCAACAGTACTTAATGTTAATGTTAAATAATTTTTTTTCATACAGTTGCTCAAGTTCAACCTTTTAAAAGGTTGAAGCTTGAAATTAATTAAGTTTTATATTAATATAGATTAAAGGGCATTAATAACTATTATAGTGAAGTATTAAGAATATTTATATTATTTCCTTAAATAGTTTTAAGTTACATATGCAACTATATATAAATCCAAATGGATTGTTAGGGTGCTTTATAATGATTTTTTAATCAAAATTAATGGACATAAAGTAGTTAAACTGTCTTAATAGAACATTATTCTAAATCAATTTCGATTTATTGAAATTCCATTTGGAATTAAAGATTATTCAGAAATATAAATTAATAATTTTAAAACTATCATCAAGATTCAACCTTTAAAATGGTTGAAGCGAGCTTCAACGTTTTTAAAGGTTGAAGCTTGATGATTTACCCAATTATCAAATGTGATCTTTAAATTAAAATTTAATATTTATTAATTAATATTTAAATATATTTAAAAAATGGAAGTTTCAAGTTTATATATTCCTATCTTCTCCTTTGCCTGCTGCTAGGAATCTATCAAGCATGGCTTTTTATAAATAGTTGAAGAAATGAGAGAAGCTTCATAGAAGCCCGAAGCACATTATTAGATAGCAGAAAAACTTGTTCCTAACGACCCTTTCTTAGAAATAAATGGAAGAAAGCATAACATAAGAAGAGGATGGACGACGATGGGGAACTAACTTCGATGAATGTTTGATTAAATTATGTGATTAATTATTAAATTAAATTTCTTAATTAAATATTCGGATTACTAAAGCTATAAATAGCAACTTCTCTATCTAAGCCTATCATTGCATGGTGATAAGAGTTACCTCTACATCCCGGGTCATCTCAGTATAGTCGTAACCATCCATTGACTAGAACAGTGCACTCCAACACGCAGTAGTGTATGGCAAGAGGAGATTAGGGGCATCGAGATATTTTCCTTTAACTGTAACACCATTACATCGTAAACATCGCAAAGCTGTCATAGAGCAGTAATTGCCTTTCATGGTCCATTAATCATGAGACAGCCTCTAGCAATACTTGTGACTCTATGGGGGTTGGAAGGTTTGTGCTTGTGTATTTCATGTAGCCTTTGTTGCATTGTGAGATAGAAGAGCATGGTTTGGCAATTACATCAGAGCTGAGATTGTTAGTAAGAACGCAAGTACTGAATGAGCAGTTTAAATAGAAAGAATTTTGCATTTGCTACTTTCTTGAATATTGTTCATTCTAATGGTAGCTTGTAATCAGATACTCACTCTTTCACTGGTATATTGGAAGTTAAAGCAGCTCAAGAATGGTTAGAGATGTTTAAAAGGAAAAAGTCAGCATAGCACTCAGATCACGGGAATCAATAGTTTGGAATCTTAAGTAATAATGAAGCATGCTATTGATTACCTCTAAAAAGAATGGAAATCCGCAAAGGGACACTCACTGGACTCATAGAAAAAATAAATAGCTATGAGAGGAAAGGAGTAGAAGTCTAGAAAGATTCGCATGAAATACATTAGCTAAAATCGTAAGAATAAAAAAATAACGATATTACAATATTTTCACATTTGAATGTGCCAACGTGGAATGGTTCTTTGAGGTGCTTGTCAATTCTTGTATTCCGGGCATTCAAAGTTTGACGAGCAAAACTACACACATTTTGCCCATGCCAGAGCAATGGCTCCACCATACTTTTGACACCGAGTCAAATTTGTTTGCCAAAAATATTATATCTTGAATACGCCTAACGTGAAGACTAGCTTTCCTGCTGATGAATTAGTCAATGCAGAAAGTACAAAATAGTTCTAAAGGTTGATAGTACGGATACAATGACTGATAATTGCGAGAAATGAGATGATTTCTATGGTAACTAAAACCCATAGATCAGTTAAGACACGAAGATTGGGGAAATGAACAATTAAATTAAAAATTAATTATTATTGGCGTATAATTATAATGTTTGGGCTAATTATTAAAACTATTGGCTCGATTAATTGTCCTGAAAAAAAAACCCAATTAGGGTGCGTAAATTTGATTTTAGCCTCATTATAATTAATATTAGCCAATAATTATTTATTTTAAATTTAATTGTTCATTTCACCAATCTTCGTGTCTTAATTAATCTATGGGGTTTTACAAAAAAGGATATAGAGTTCATTACTTAATGCAAAGATTGTTGAGATGGATTCTCATGACAAGACGAAGATGGTAGATGCCTTAAATTTATACCATGAAGAGGTAGATCAGAAGAATAACAATACCTCTACTGTAAAGACGAGGGGTACAACTTCTTAGATATAATACACAATAAACTTGGCAGAAGAGCCAACATAATGGAATGTTTGAATTAGGATGAGAATAATAACTTCCCAACATTGAATTTAGGCACATAATTGTCAAAAAATGATAGTTTCAGAATAGATCAATAACGGCAGTTTGAGACTTAAGAATGAAAATCTCAGTAATAATTTGTATTATTTTAGAAAAATTCTAGGTTTATTTTTTTAGGCATCTTTCTACATATAATTACTCAAACTAACACTTTTAATTAAAATTTTCTCTCTTCATATTTTTATTATACTTTCATAAATAATATAAATAGTTCTTTAAGTTATTTACATTAAATATAAAGCTATGACAATTTAAATTTGCTTCTATCATCATTGTGTTAATCACGAAAATGACTTTTATTGCTCATTGTAACTCTAGCTATTACAAAAATTTTATCTCAAAGTTTCTTAAGTGTAAACATTTAGACAAATAGAGAAAACCTTTGCACATTTTCGTTGAATAATTTATTTTGTGATTATCTGAGAATATAGAGCTTTTGTGATTATTTACAAGTTTTATAACATAGAATTTAAATATTCATACTAAGACTTCCTAATGAGAGATGTAAAAATTTGATATTTTACTTCTTATTTATATTTAAAACTACATAATTCAATATTATAATCAATTCTTCTCATTAGGAAGTCTTAGTATGAATATCTAAATTCTTTGTTATAAAACTTGTAAATAATCACAAAAAAGCTCAATATTCTCAGATATTCACAACAAAATAAATTATTCAATGAAAATTTCCAAAAGTCTTCTCTATTTTTCAAAATGTTTACACTTAAGAAACTTTGAGATAAAATCTTTAAAATAGCTAGAGCTACAATGAGCAATAAAAGTCATTTTCGTGATTAACATAATGATGATGGAAGCAAATTTAAATTTTTATAGCTTTATATTTAATGTTAATAACGTAAAGTACTATTTATATTATTTATGTTAAACTAAACTTTGTGATTAAAATGGATTTATAAAGTAAATCTACTAATTCTAAACCTATTGCAATATTGCTAAAATACAAAAGAATAGGAAATTGAATAAATACAAAATACAAAAAACTGCCATATATTTGCAAGTTTTAATATATTTACAATTAATATCATCAAATGTCTAAAAATCGAGAGTATTTATACATGTATTTTTTTTTAGTTTACTAACTGCCCCCTATTTAATATTATGAGAAATATAAATTTATATACTTTTTCTCAGATAGTTCTATTTGAGCGGAGCAAGTATGCTCAATTATTAATAATGCATTATGTTATTTAATTTACTAGCGCGCTATATACTTTTAATGCTTTATCTTCATATAAATACCTTGAATTTATATTTTCGGCGTTTAGTTCTCATACTCAGTTGTAATTTTATCTTCATTTTGCAAAATTAGGTTTAATTTGTATCCTAAAAACAAAAAGTAAGTAAATATAATAGAAAGAGAGATTTAAAATTGAGTAAAGAATCTTACATTGCTTTAAAGTGCAATTGTTATTTGAAATAGCCCAGATCCATTTCTACTAATAATAACGTAATTAATTTCTGTTTTAATTAGAGATTATAATAATTTTTGTTTTTCAAAAAATTCATGTACAATAATAAATCATCAATGTACATTTTATCATGGTTTGTTTGTTTGATGAAGGTGCACCTGATGAACAATAAACCAAAGTAATAATTAAAAGTTAAGGAAGATCCTATATAAGATTAGTTTTACAAAACTCAATCAATATTTTAAATTAATATAAAAGAATTTGAAGAATAGGGAGAAGGCAAAATAATTTAAAATGCAAGGATATTAGAAACAAAAACATTACTAAATTACTTATCTGTGTAATTCGAAACAATAGCACTCATTCTTATGAGATTTAGGTATTCAAAGTGATTAATAAGTCATTATCAATTGCAAGCTTAAGCCGTGAATGTAGTTTGTGGTAAATGCAGCATGATCACAAGTAATACTGTTTGCAATATTAATATTCCCTCTGCTCGTTCGTTCATGTGATGTCTTAAGTGTTCTATGTTCGTCTCTAGAATAGTAGGTGCTGTATGGGTTGTAAACATTCTGCTTGAGAGTTCCATGACAAGGGTTTCTATCAGTGTCGTATTTAGCGCTGAGTGGGAGGAGAGATCTCTACCATGTCTTGCTCTAGGCATTCTTCTTGCTCTGTTCATCCCTGCGTCTCTTGTAGTATAGCTTAAAGTACCATCTTGTCGTTGTCATCGAGAGCTTCTTAAGGAACCATTGCTGGGAGTGGTTTTAAGTCTAGTCTTGAGTACACTCATCACATTTCTAAATCACATCACTTGGTCTTGACATTATCTTTTTGGAATTCAAGGGTTTCAGTTTTGCAAACGCAGTAAGGGGCGAAAGCTCGACTGGATGGGCGGCCAGGGGCACTACGCGATTCTCCATGTTTTGATCTGCCGAGATGGAATTTCCGACTCAGTCATCTACTCCAGGGGCCGAGATAATCGATGATCAAGATTCCCAATGACCAACCTATGGCATTGAGCGAGAAGCCAGAGCACATTTCCTTGGTGATTGTGATGATGATGTTGAATTCCTAGACAATGGACTTGCAGATCTCTCAATGCTTCTCCACTTTCCTCTATTGACCATTTCTTTTTCAACATGTGTGTTGTGGGATGCTCTTTGAGGATTCCCATTCTGTTCAGAGGAATTCGAGAGCGTGCTTCAGGATTACCAGGGAGGCGAGGCCAAGGATTCCCACGATGCCCCATCTTTAGCAGAGCGGTACGATGGCTTCATTGCTTTTGAACATCTCTAAACCATTCGTGAGTTGCTTTAATCTTAAGAGTACCAGTATATGAGTGAGTATCTAAGTGCAAGTAACCATTAGCAAGAAATTCTTCCAAGGAAGCGGCGAAGACAAGACTTTCTATCTCTATTACTCTTTCAGACATTGCGTTCATTCTAGAAGCCCCAGCTCAAAAGGCGTTGCCGCAACATGCTCTTCTAACTCACAATGCACCAAGGACAACCTGACTAATGCTTCCCCATCCTCTCAACTGCCAATAGAGTCACAAGTACAGTAAGTGTTATAAGATACGGTCTCATGATCGTTGTACCATACAAAGCCATTAGTACTCTCTGGTAGCCATATATTGATGCTTGCAGTGGTGTGAATATCGATGATACAAAGGTCTAAGCCTTCACTCTTCTCTTCCCTCTGCATCCTTGTATGGTGAGCTTCCCTCTGGTAGTACTGGCTCAATATTGGCACGACTGGAAGTCACTAGTAGTGGTCGTGTATTTCTTATCATCCTGGATTAGATTAGTGTCTAAGTGAGGTCGCCATTTATAGCTGTTAGTAATAGCCTTTAATTAGGATTAAAGTTTAACTCAGATCAGTCTATTAATTTGGTTGCTTTTTAATTTCTGATTAAGGACCTATATATATATATTTTTTGTACTATGTTTAATTTCTTAAAAGCAACCAAATCAGTTTATAATAATAAAAATATTAAATTAATAGACTTTTGAATTTAAAATAACAACCACCTTATTTCCAATGATTTTATTCTTTTATGTATACAATTTGATATTAGATATATTAAAATTTGCAAAAAAGGTCATTGAATTTATCTTGACATAGTAAAATGACTCAACATCTTCCCAGTCATTAAAATTAGGAAGCTTTCAACTATAGCTGCTTATTTTGCTGTTAATTTAACAATACTCTAGTAATAAATTTACAATCATTTGTTCAGAGCAAGTCTTATAATATTATTGGAATGTTAACAGTGTAATTAATAAAATAAATATTAAAAATTAATTATTATCTTCTAATTGATTTGGATGATTTTATAATATATTAGTAAGGGTATATTAAAATACGAAATTCATGTCTCAGTGTAAAGTCTTCAAGCTAATTATAACAATAATAAGAGAGTGTAACTGAGGTTCCCCTCGTACTTGATTCTATCTCCTTTTTATTCACTTTTACTCCATTTTGTGACCTTTGACTACTTTTTGAGCTTACTTCCTCTTTGGTCTGATTGTTGCATTTCTCTTTTAGTTCTCTTCTTGATTACTGGTATGTTCCTTTTGCTCAACATCATCAATAGTGTTTTGTTTGTGTTAATTGTTGCAGAACATGTAACCTTTAACTTCTAAGACTTCTCCGATCATATTGCTGAATTTCCCTTTGTAATCAAGGTACTTTTTGTTTTATGTGGATTTAGTCGATTGTACATGGATGTTCCTATCACCTCGTCTGCTTTCTGCTACAACATTGTGCTTTTTCTCCTGATGTCCTCGTCACTTCTTCTTCCTTTAGTTCCATTCCCGACTTTCCAATTTTAATTTTCACATATCCAACTTCCAAGTTGAACATAGTGTAGTACCTCTGTATATTGATCCAGTCTTTTGCGAATATCTAGAAGTCTGGCTAACCTGGTAGTTTCATGGTCAAATAATATAAATAGCATCACCATCACTCCGCGGTTCTGTGGATAACTGACCTAGTTGGTTTCATTCTTGACCACACTCTTGTTAATTCTGAAATCATTCCCGATGTGCCTTCTGTGAACTCGCATATTTGCATTAGATGTTTTTGGAATACTGCTATGCTTCCAACTGATTTTCTTGAGTCAAAGATCTCAATTATTTTTGAGCCTCTTTCAATCTCTGCCACTACCCAGTTTCTGCATTTCTACATTGTACCATGGAAACTTAATGGGATTATTTTCCTTGAACTTCATCTTGATACTTCCAGAACTTCCCACTTTTAAGTTTCCAGTTTGTCGCCCAAATGCTCTTATCGATACTCTGAATTACATTGTCATTCACGACTACCAGTGCCATGATTATGTTCTCTTGCCTTAACAAGCGGAATTGTACTTCTTCTATCTGCCTTGAGATTGCTTCCATTGCAAATTCTTGATGTTGTTTCCTGGAATTAGGTCGAAATGCTTCCATTCTGCGTTAATCTTTCCAATGGTAGTGTTGCTTCTCAGTCCAGAGTTGCTGTTGCTTACTCCCATTCTCCTGCCCTATTCTCTATCTTCGAATCTCCTTACCAATATTTTCTCGATCTTCATTTTAGTGCTGAGGCAGTAAATTGTCTTGATCATCCTAGTGATCATCGGGGTTCATCCTTTCTTGGCGTAGATTATCTTGTCAAATCCTTAACATTATACTTCCAAGAGATCTATGAGGTTCTTGAATTTCATCTAATCTCCTTGAATCATCAATTCTTTTTTGTATTGACGAATTATAGAAATAAATAATTAAATAAATCATAGCTAAATATTGAATATGATAAGATTGTCATCATAAATATTAAAAATGAGTAATAGTAATGTTGGCAAAAAAGTGGGGCAAAAGTAAGAAAAATTTGCTACTTTTGCCCTACTTTTTAAATAGTTAATATGTGTGATAATTAAATTTGTTGTTTTTATCTATTTCTATTTTTATTAATCTTCTTCCTATATATGTATATATATATACTAGATCAACTTTTATCAATTAAATTATTAAAAAAATATTAAATTTTAATTAATTCTGATAGTCATTAATTTTAATATATATTAAATTAAATATTATAGATTAACTTTATAAAAGTTAAAATAATCAGGATACCAGATCAGTAAAAGATATAGAACAGAAATATCTGTAAAATGACTATCATTTTGAATAAAAGTTACTAATTTTTGTTAAAAATTAATATTTCAGAGAACTTAAGTATATTTATTACATATTAAATATATAAAAATTCAAAACCTATTTTGTACTAAAATTAATTCAAAAAAATATAATTCTTGTACGTATATACTTTTTCCATATTAATGAAAAATCCAAAAATTTATGATAATAGTTAGATTCATGATTATTCACAATATGCAATTATCATCTATATATAAATATTAGAAATGTGTATTTCTACAATTCACTTATTATAAATTTTTTTGATAAATGCACTTAGAGCCGTCTGCGTGTCTGTCAAACAATGCTCTTTAAGTTTGTGACTCATTTATTCTTTTGCTGGGGTTTGATTTTCCAATCTTCAGTCTGCTTTTAAAGCCCATTTGTTTGTTTAGTGGAACTTAGTAATGTTCCTCATTTCTCAAACCCAGTGTTTCCTAATCTTTGCTCCTATCTCTATGGTTGAATCTAATTTCCTGAACTTTTTTTTCAGAAATTTTTATCTTCTGATGTTTTCGGTTTTCCAACCTCTCTCTTTTCTCATATTTGACTTCTTCATTATTTTTGCTTATACTGAATTTTGTTTTGTTCATTAAGCGCCTTCTTTAATTGCTAGAATTTTTTAATAATTTAATTTATTATTTTAAATATAACTCTCTTATTCTGTATTATTAAGCTTTTCTGTCTTTAATCTCACTTAGATGTTTAAATTTTTTGGGTGTTATTAGTTTCTATTCATTTGAATACAAGATTTATTTGTTTGACATATATCACTCTTAATAGTTTTTTTTATTGGTTGGTAGTATTCGTGTGTCTCAACCTTTCTAATTTTTTAATCTAAACATATCATGTTTGTAATTATCTCGATCTATTCATACTAATGCATGCCAACTATTCTTTTCTCTCTTATATGTTTTGAGAATCTGTTTGGGTCTCCAGTTCTACCTTAGCTGATTGTCATCATGGTGTCAATGAAATTCTTTGTTATGAATATCTTGCTTCTCTTTTTTAAAATATTCTCCTGCTTTTTTTCTTTTCACTCACTTTTATTGGTAAAGTGAATTGGTCAATTTTCAACCTAATCTTCTTCATGCTCTTCTGAACCAATATTCTAATAATCTCACTGGTATTTATTTCCTTGAGTTCTGTTAGGATTCTCAGAATTATATCAAGAATATCTCTGGATGTTTTTAACGCTATTCTTTTTAGCTAGAGTTCCATCTTTTTAATATCCTCGATTTTCAGGAATTTTGCTGCAACCAGAAGAGTGAATTTATAGATTATTAATGATCTGATTTATGCTGTCATAATAGTGTCGCTTACAGTAAGATTATTTGGGCTTGTTCATCTTTGATTCATTTCAGTCTTCCTTTTTATCTCCCTCCACGTGTTCTTTAGTAGCTTTTGTGTATTAAAGTTAATATTTAGTCCCAAATACTTTGTCTCCTGCACTTTGTTTATTCCTTCAATTTACAATTCTCTCTCAAAGTTTTCTTGCGTCACTCATGAAAACTGTCTTCTTGATGTTTAACCTCAAATTATTGGTCTTTTCAATCTCCTTGAAACAGTTTATCACTCTTCTAAATTATTGAGGGTCTTTGATATTTACTAATATATCGTCTGCAAATATGCTATCAACTTGCCTTGTTTTATTAGAGACATTAATTCCTGCTAGGAGAATAATGCGTCTTATTAGTAAATATTAAATAGCATTGGTGACAATCTATTTCCCTGTACCAATCCCTGTTCTGTCGGTATTTCTTCTCCTTCATAAATAATCTTGTTGTTCGTGTACAACTGTTTGATTTGTTTTACGCATTTCGCGTCTTCTTAACTAATTATTCTTTCTTGTAAGATCTTCATCAGTTTGTCTTTCCAGACTGAGTTATATGCTTTTTGTAGATCTACTAATAAATAAGCCTCTCTTTGTTTACTCTTTCTGCTTGAATTTTTGATGTACTCAAGCATTGAGTTAAAATAGTGGTGAAATCGAATTATAAAAGATTAATCAACAAATAATTGAATCATATTTAATGTTAATTTATTGAATTGAATAATACACTAATTCATTTCGAAATCCATTAACTTTCGAGATAGAGTATAATATAATTAATTACTAAATAAGGTATAATAGGCCTAAAAACAGAATTTCATTTAAAAATAATTTAAATTTATTATTTTAATTAAAATTACTTATTATATGTCATATTTTATTGATTAATTATTGCCTAAATATTTAAAATATACTATATCAATCATTTGATTTACTTAATTAATCACTAATTTAAAATCCATGATAAAATTTAAATTTAAATTATTTTAAAATGAAATTCTGTTTTAAGACCTATTATACCTAATTTTGTAATTAATTATATTTTAAACTACTCCATCTCGAAATTTTATGGATTTTATATGAAGTAGTGTTTTATTTAATTCGATAAATTAACATTAAAAATGATTCAATTATTTGTTGACTAATCTTTTATAATTCAATTTCACCACTATTTTCACTCTTTCTTATTAGGTTTTATATGGGTATTCTTATTCTCTTTGAATCTATTTTCATAATTCCAAGTTTTAAAAACTCACTTTTCCCTTCGTCAATTTTGTTTATTATTATCATTTCTACTATTTTTCCCAAATGCTAATTAACTACAATAGGTCTTGAATTACTGATCTCTGGGTATAGTTCTTTCAGGTTTTTTACTTAACAGTATTAGTCTCCCTTCTTTTATATATTAAGGAATTCGGCCTTCATTTAGCTATTGTCTTAATTTCTTTCTTACTGTCGAAGTTATGGTTCTTGATTTGTTCAACATTTTTCGATCGAATCCGTCCTGACCGATTGCTTTGTTGAAGTTGCATTTCTTTATACTTTGCTCCACATCAGCTTCATTGCAGAAGCTACCACACTCTTGCTCATTAATCATATCCATATCTTTCTTAATTCCCCCCCTTTCCTTTAGTTTTCTATCTTGTCTTGAGTAAGTTACCATAGTATTCTAAGATTAGTAATTTAATGTGCTCTCCAATCTTCATTCTCTCGTCTTTGAGTGTAAGTCCCTTTAATGGTTGAGTGGGTTTTTGACATTTTGTAAGTCTTTTCACCATGTAAAAGAATCCTTTTAAATTGTTCTTCCAAGCATTATTCCAAATCTCTCATTGCTTCTCTACATTTCGTTTTTGCATTTTGGATTATATTACCGGCTGCTGTTCTAACATTCTTTACTGCTCACTCTGGCAGTTTCAAGTTCCAGTTTCTTCCTATGAATTGTCTTCCTACTTTGTCCTCAAACATTTCTGTGTGGGTTAATTCAAGTTTTCCTCTGTCATTTTTCTTCCTTTTTCTACGAATGTTTTCCAACATTACTTTCTTATGTCTTATATCCTTATTGTTCTTTCTTTGTCTGATAGTTAAAAATCACTTTCCTAGTATTTATCACTTATCTTTACCTAAATTAGTTTGTAAACTGTTTGCTTTAATTATCTGATTTCCCACTGACTGCCTTCACGTTTGACAAGATCTGATCCAGTTGATTGCCTTTCAAATGAGTTTCCACTCCTTCTGGAATAATTCTTTGAGGGCTCTTTGTTCAATCTTTTTACCAACTCTTTAATGTGAAAACTGAAATCCCCCATAACGTTTATCTTCTGTTTCTGACACTTTTGTTTTAATGATTTAATCATGAAAATTAGTTTGTTCTATAGTTCCTTAACTTCTTTGTTCAAATATGGTGGGATGAATGTTGTTATTAGATTTAAAGGGAATCCTCCCCTTAATGATTGTCCATGCAGTGAATTGCTTCAAATTTTTATTGTTTTCATTTCATATTTGCCTCTGTTCATTGCCAGTATACCGCCATTTCTTGCCAGTTGTCACTGCTATTAATTTTGATCAGTCTCTATAGTCTAGTTTCAACTAAACCTATGTAATCTGGCTTCTTTTTCTCTAATCTCATTATTTAGTCTTACATCAACTTCGAATTCATTCCCCTGACATTTTATAGACAATGTTCAATTTAATAGTTCTAGAGTTCAGTTGTCTTTAACTACTTATCACTTATTATTTCCTCTTTGTTCGCTTTTTCTTAGCGAATCTCTCATTTCTTTTCTCTCATACTTCATCTTCTCTAACTAATTGATAGAATTCAAGCTGTCGGCTAGTATCAATTTTGACCCTATATTTGTCCAAGTCTTTAAACTTTCTATTGTAGCTTTGAATATTCGTGTTTGAAATGTCTAATTTTGCGAACTCGTTTTTGAACTTTCAAAATACTTTTCCAATGTTTGTTGTTGCTGTGAGCTCCCACTTTCTTCTTGGTTTCTGTCATTCGCATACACTGGCAACTTCTTTCTCCCATTGGTGTGTAGTTTCGCTTTTTCCATTTATCCCCACCTTTTTTAATTGTGAACTTTTTTCTAATAATATTAATTTTTATTTTCTAATATTTTTAGCTTAAATAGCATTATTATAGGTACATTGATTAATTTAATCAATATTTCAAATTACTTTGTATTTATTACTTTATTTATATTTTTATATACTATACCGTATTTAAGCTGTTTTATGGCAGAGAGTCTAAATTATATTAATTATTGATTTATTTAAAATTAAATGTTATCGATATATATGAAATATTGTTTTACAAAAAGGAAATATATAATAAATACTAAAATAAAAAAGAGAATAAACTTTAAATGTTGCTTTAATGAGAATGAAGAACTTTCCTTCGGTGTATTGAATTTTGAATAGAGAAAATAATATAATAAATTATAATTAATTATTATGTTAAAATTATATATTTATATTTTTTAAAACTATATTTCATATTAATCCATAGCATTTAATCAATAATTAATACAATTAAGATAATTTATGGCAAAACAGTCTGAATGCGGTATAGTACCTAAAAATATAAATAAAGTAATAAATATATAATAAAATGAATAAGTTAAAAAGGAACTTAATAGAACCACGATGATTTCCGAAAATATTGACGGATTAAATATCATCTTGTGGAATACGGGTGGGTATTCAGTAGAGTCTATATGTTATCTACTGAAAATTTTATAAAGACACTAACCTCATATAGTGTGCCTACAGGAAGCTAGAAATTTAAAAGTGCAATTCCCAGGATATAACATATACGCGTCTGAAATAAAAATATCAGATGGTCAACATGGTGCGATAACTCTATTCAAAGCTGCTCTTGGCAGAGTAGAGTTTTTAGACTCAGTCCCACTCTTATTAAACCTTAACCTCGTTGGCGTAGGTATAAAAATCTTAAACTTATACATCTCTCAATAATTCAAGAAAGTACTTGTGGAAGAAGTTGAGAAGAGACTCAAAGATCCAAAATATTAATTGCTGGAGACCATAATTGCATGGCTGAATATTTCTAAAACGCCTATTTAGTAATTAGAATTGGCGTGACGTCAAAAACAGCAATAGACATCATAGAATCAAGAATTCTAAGTTACACCAGTTCGCACATTTTTCCATCAGCATTTGACCATTTCGTAATAAAAAAAAGTTTTAACTTCTATTTAACTGCACCAACAATAAAGTGCGTAACAAAATAACTTGCTGAGCCACATTTTTAACTGGAATAAGATTGATATAACAACAAAAGTGTTAAGCCACAGAAAAAAATCCAAAAGAAACCCAAGCAAAATTCAATGAATGATAGCACATAAGACATCAAAGACCTATGGATGGAAGGGAATGCTAAAGAAGCAACTTAGTTTATATAGAAGGTAATTGGCTCCAAGCCTGCAAAAATAATTTCATAATTAATGGATTTAACTGTTGAATATTCGAAAGCTAAAGTCAAATAATCATGAGAATTATAAAATGCAGGATTTGATTATCCTCCCTTACCCGATAAACCTCTAAAAGAACAATTAGACCAATTCTAAATGGGGCCTGCTTATTATAAGTATACAAAAAGACATAAATTACTAACAGACTCCCTAAGAAACCTCCCTAACGATAAAGCATTAGGTCCAGATAACTTAAGTGACAGATTCTTAAAAAATAAATTCAATGCTTTACCATTATTATCATTCGCTGAAGACTGGATTAACAAGAAAGCTTAATCCTCACCATGGATTAATAACGCTAACCTTATGCTATTATCTAAAACAGATAATATAACACCTACAATCCAAAAAACCAGACAAATAGCTATGTCTTCAGCTCCCAGAAAATTATTTGAAGCAACATGGATGAGACTCTACTCAACTGTGGAGCGCAATAGACTAAAGCTAGATTGGGTTTAGACCTAAGGCCTAGATGGGCTTAAACACAGCTTAACTCATACAAGACATTGACTCAAGGCAATATCAGATAATCTGATTCATAGATATTGCATCGGCCTTTCCACCACCACCAATGACTCTACTGATCGACGAAATTTACAGAAGGAGATAATTGTTCAAGCACTTGAACATATAATTCAAAAGGGCTTGACCCTTATAAATTATTATAAATTTATGATCGGGGGTCCCCAGACCTCAGTGTGATCATATTATTATTATTATTATTATTAGTAATAAATATACAGTGATTTTAAATGTTGATTAAATTAATAAATCTACATATAATTATGCTATTTTAGCTGATTGTTGATTTTAAGTGTGCTTCTTGAATTTTCGCTGAAATGTCTCTTATGATTTCAATTAGATTTCTTCTCATTATATGTGAACCTTACTTTCCGTTTCATTTAAATATTTTTATTTTATTCTTTTTTGCAAATAGAGATTTATTATATAATTTGTAGTTTTTCTAACTTTGTCCTCTGACATAGGATTTTGAAACACACAAAGAACATAATATTTGTTGGTTTAATAATTAATTAGATAAAAAATAATAATTAATCAATTAATTAATACTTAAATACTGAGTATAATTGTTGGCTATTCGGAGTTATTTAGTAGTGGTTACTGCTTATTTGATAGAGATACTACTTATACCTGGATTTCAATCTAAACAGTAAAAGAAAGTAATTCAGCCTAACCTAGGTTATCATTGGTTTAAAAGGTGATTTTAATCAAACGCTTCGATTTAAACATCATCAAATTGATGTATTATGCTTACATAATTGGCAAATATCAATGCAATTGCTTGTAACTGTAACTCTGAATTATAAAAATACAGTTATATTTGAATAAATTAAATAGAAATTCAGAGATTGCTATATGAAAGCTATGAGACTATCTAGGTTATTCATCTAGTTCTACCAAAGTACAGCATTTTTGGATTCATTTTTGTAGCTTTAAAATAACCCTTTAAATATGTTTTCATGTTGCTCCCAAAATCATTTAAGCTAATACTCTTAATTATTCTGTTAAGATATTTACATATATATATATATATATTTTAATGTAAAAGAAAATAGCAATATGAGAAATGATTTATATTTTATATGTGTGATAGGCAATTAGAGTGAAATTGGATCGATTAAAACATGGTTATTATCAGCAGAAAGCGCAAGAAGCAATCTTTGTTTCAAAGAATAACTGCTCTCTGATATAATTATTTATAAAAAACTGCTAAAGAGCATATAAAAGTACCAGAATTGAGAGAATCCACTATCTCAGCATTTATATTATTATATTTGAATTGAGGTTATAGTATTTATTTACTTGATGAAGACAGAATTATAGATATTGCTTATGTAACAAGAACGCATGTTGGCATTTAACAAATAAACAAAATCAGCAAGACTGTCCTAATTAGCAATGAAGTGGGAATTTAAATTCACTGTTTTAGTCAACTTAAGCTAATTTAAACTTATTAGAGATAGATTATGCATTCGATAGAGCTTAATAGCATATAAGAAATTACAGAAATCAAATTATTAATTTTAAGTATATTTATATTAATAAAGATATTTGTTAATAACATTCATGATTTTATAATGATATTTAGGCTATGAAGTTTTTAAGTTGGTTTGCATTAACTTTGTTAATAAAAAGCCAAAGTAATGATCAAACATAAATAAAATGATGGCTGAGACTGAGGCTTCATTGTTAGTTGCCTTAGTTAAAATATTAAATGAATCGAATATTTATTGGTTGAGTGATGAATTTTGCTCAATTAAATACCAGTTTTGGGAGGTTTGTATTTAACTTAAACGGGCAATATTATCATTTTAATTGTTTATATTAATATAATATTTGAATCAGATTAGTTATTTAAAGATTTATATAGATAATATTTAATTAAATTAATTTTGAAACTTTTTTATGATATGTAATAATGATTCAAACTTATAGGTATTTAGATATTTTATCAAGTTAAAAATAGGAGAAATCAATTTACACTGAAATTAATTGAGATATTTGATTAAATCTTAGAATTCTTTTAATTATAGTCCTGATTCAAAGTATATTTAAACAATCAAAAGTAAAAGAAAGCAGTCACCACTATATTTATTTGATTGGATTTCCTCAATTATTGTTAAACTCTCGTATTTTAATATGTGTATTGACATTTTTTTTTATTAATTCATGGATTTCAGTATTGCAAACGAAGTAAGGGGCGAACCTTCGACTGGAGGGAAGCCAGAGGCACCACGCGATTCTCAATTAATAGGTGCAGAGAGGCGGAGCACATTTCCTTGATTTTAGTAGCGATGATGTTGATCAAATCTATTTTAAACCTGCGAATGTCTCAAGCCTGCTATCCTTTTCCTCTCTGTACTGCCCACTTTCCTCTATATTGTAGGCCGCTTAGGCGGATTAGTCAACTATCTAGAGTGTTTCAAAACAAATGGAGTGCGCTTAAAAATAAGGAGGCTGAGGAATCCTGAAGTAGTTTACCGTGCTAGCTGCACTCGTTGGCGTCTCAACCAATGGATTTCCCATCAACTCTGGCACTCCAGATCTCCATGATAACTTCTTCGCACCAAATGGAGCAGGCTAAAGATGTCAAGTAAATAGCTGTTGATGAATATTTAGGAAGCAACGAATACAAGACTTTCTATCACTGCTCCTCATTCTGTCCTTGCGCTTATACAGGCAGTCTCAGTTCTTATGCAGTTGCCACATCATGCTCCCATTACATGGATCGTAGGTCTTGCCAGAGACGATCGAATGATTGTTGGACAAATCGAGGCCACTAGCATGCTTTGGCAGCCTTGCGATGTTTATGCATGTAATGGGGAGTGCCAATCAAATGAAATATAATTCTATGTGATGATTTTGTCCCATCCTTACTCTGTAGCATGATGGAGACGGTCTTACACCGCCTTATTGGACAATCGCTGCTGCTGGATCGACAAACTTTCGTGCCTTCCTCTTCACCAATGCTGTGTAGAATGAGACACAATAGTCACCATTTATGGCAGTTAGGAATAATTTTTAAGTTTGATTAATTATATTACAAGTCTTAAAAACTCACATTAAAAATTTGGTTGCTAGTTAATTTGTGATGGAACCCTGTATATAAGTACTCTTTTTAATTAATGAGAAGCATCCAAATTCTTATAATAATTATTAATATTTTGAATTTAAATTATAGATTATAAATTAACAACTTTAAAATTCAATTCAATTTAATCTTTTATATATGATTAATTGAAATAAATCTCCCCCTGGTGATTGCAATGTGAATAGCAAAACATAATAAAAATATTCATTTTAAATACTACTTTAATGAAAATGAAGAAATTTCTTTTAAAAAGTTAAGTTTATTTAGGAATTTAAATAATTATAATTATTTTTTTAATTTATATAGTAAATTCCTTAATTCATAATTATATATAATTTATAATATATGTTCTTAATATGGATTTCTTTTACTTAATTTTTTATTAAGTATATCATACCCATTATTCGCCTCTCCTTATTCATCATATGAAGTAATGTCTCTGTTTTCTTATCACCTTCACATTATCTATATTATCTTTAAGAGATTTGGAAGCTTTTTCAATTCAATAAATTTTAATATCCGATGATAGCTTCATAAATTCTAGTTTTTTAATTTTAACTTTGCTAATCTGTTATAAATAAAAAAGGAAAAATAGTTGTATAACACAACAATAAAACAATTAGCGAAATTAAAAAACTTAATATAGGCAGATGTCTAAATAATGAAAATATCAAAGCTTTCCTTTCTGAACTATCCAATACTATTACACGTATTCATACAACTTCTTTCAACAATAATAATTATGAGAAAAGTCTATGTTTAATGTTTTAAAGAGGGATTTGTTTAAAGCTAATAAAGTTCATAGTTATAATAGTGCGAGTTAAATTTATAAGTAGTGATAGCCTGAATTTTTTCTTATCAAAAATTGAATCTCTCTTTATTGAACTAGATCTGCTTGGTATTCATAAGGCATACCATTATTGATTAAATATAATATAGTATCAACACCCAGTGCATATCTTTATTTCATAGTATTTAAAGGGTTCTTTTCATAAAGGTGTAATACAGGATCGTTTCTAAGAAAGAAGAATTTTATTTGCATTAAAGCAAACTGAATCGACATATTGTTCGATATCACTACAATTTATTTGTCCAATTATTTTAAAAAAGCAACATTTTGTAAAATATAATTGAATATCAAATTATCAAGAGTCAATTGGAAATACAGTTATATAAAAGCAAAACATGAATTACTAGATATAATCAATTAATTGTTTTTACATACAAAATCAGTGATATTATTTTATAACTTTTCTTTTCTCGTAAATCTTTGAAAGTACGTTGATAAATTATTTGTATTCATCTGTGATTTAATAACTCAAATTTCTTCTAAGCATTGTAGTATTCAATCCAGAATTAACCAGTGTATAGATAATAAACTTTAATAATATAAAATTGTATTATCTACATATGGGATGTAGAAGTAACGGGGCTTCAATTAGTAGATATATTTTTTATGCTTTATCAAGAAAAATGTTATAAATTCAATAAAACATGCTTTATATTAGGCAAAAATTTTATTCATTATAGCAAAAGACAATTTTAGTATTTTTTTATAATGTTTATAATATTATCTATTTTACTTAAAATTCATTTTGAGTAAAAATTAAATTAATATATTAAAGTTTCATTGATAAATTATTCATTCAATATTCTAATACTACTTTATAAACTCATTTATAATGTTTTATTAGTTTAATAATAGTAAGATTAACCATAAAATTTACATAATTTCAAAAATATGTCAAATAATGTTGCCATTATATGTTTTTAAAAATAGATTTGTAATTAATAGTAATATTTAAAATTTTCGTTTTTCTCAGTACTATTGGTTGTAGCAATTATTGTTGTAGTTTTTGAAGATTTTTTATTCATTTTAAAACTTCTCATAATGAAAAAAACACTAATCTATAATGATAAATATTAGCAACTCTTATTATTATTATTTAGTAATTATTTCATTTGCTAATATTTAATTGATATTAAAGAATATAATTTTTATAATCAGCAAGATTATTAAATGAATTTTGTTAAATAAATTTTGTAACCACAAATTTCATCGATAAACATTTTTCTCTAATGCATACTTACTAATGTAAACGAGAACAATAATCTAAATATACTACCAATAAAAAAATAAAAATATTATGCATTATTACTGTAGGAATACATTTGACTTAGGAAATTAAATATATATATAAATTTAAATTCGTAGCAGTTAACATAGTTAAAACTTAGACAATATAGTAATTGTTCGATAGAGAATATAAAATAAGCTGGACTTAACTACAGGTGATATCTCTCTATCTGGTGCAATATAATTAGAATATAATTTATGGTGATTTTTTAGGTTAAAATTTTTATCCATTATAAAATTTTATTTTGTTCCAGAATCAAAAGATTGGTAATGCCAAAAGTAAAGTCCAGCTAATTAAAATTCTCTATAAAACTAGTACTATATTATCTTGTTTTATAGAGGTTATCTGTCACGAATTTAAATATCAATTTATTTATAATAATTAAAATCACAAATAAAATGTATTCCTACAATAGTATACACAAAAATATGCTTAAGTGTGGTGTATGGGAAATGCTCACTTGAAAATGCTATTTAAAGAAGTTAAACGTGATTTGTAAGATAAAGTATATTTACAAGTTCATAGCAAAAGTCAATTCATGCTCTTAAGTTTAGTTGAAAAATTGAATGGAAAATTATGAAATTTCATTATTATGTCAGACAATCATTATTTATTGTCGTCCGTCTAGTGAAGTTATTACTTATGAGACTTTGGAAAATGACTACTTTTGGAAATCGTGCTTTGAATATTCAGTAAACTTCAATTTACATGCTCTTAGCAAAAGTCAATTCATGTTCTTAAGTTGACACCAATAGTACTTGGCATTAAGTTAACATCCTAGCCTAAACCTGTGAAGGTCACTTATACTTCAGTTACTCTCCTCAACAACGGACAAGTGCCACCATCAACAATGAGTATACGAGTGGACAAATCATCAGACTGCCATTTGAGAAAGTTCAGTAATCAGTATCAGCTTTAATCTTTGTTTAAAGTTTGGCGACCGATGACGAGCTCTATTATGGCTTCAAGCAGTACATTCGTATGATTTAAAAGCCATCACAGTCAACAAACTAGAGAATTTCCTAATGTAATGCTAAAAAAGTTGCAAATAAAGAGGCAAGGACTGCAAGACTTCATCAAAGGTTAGGGAAAAAGTATTTATTTCCTTAATGATAAACATTTAAACTATGAATTAATGAATGTATTCTCCAAGAATTCTTACCTAAAAACACAGAGATGCAAAGCTAGCATTTATGATATGTTTTTTGTAAAATAGAGAATTAATTACAATATGATTAACAATTATATGATTAGTAATAATAGAAATAGAAAATGAAAATCTAAAATATCAGGTTCATCTCTTCCAATACATTGAATTTCGTCGTATTCAGATTAGTATAATGCTTCCTTTAACTTGTCGCTGCAGCCTTCTGTGAAGTCTTTGTCAAGCGCTACAGCAATTCTAATCAGGTACAACCTATAAAAAAATTAATTTCAGGATGTTTTTTGTAACTTACATTATTTGAGTAGCACTGCTTATCTTATCAGACATTGTTATTATTTCTAATATTAATAATCAAATTGTTATATTATTTAATTTCTAAAAAATATATCATAATTGAAGAAGATCTTAATTGTACAACATTACAAGGTTAAAGGCATGAAGCCTACGGACATAGCGCTTGAGATGGGTGTTCATAGAAGATTTGTATACATAGCAATTTAAAAGTTTAAGCATGAAGTGGAGCATAGAATGCAAGGCAAAGATGAAGAAGGGGAAGAAGAATATAAGAAGCAACCCACTGTTGTTGAATGCTATTGCTATTGTACTATAACAATCAGGCATCTACAAGATCACTAGCTGGAGCCTCATTCATATCTTACTTCAAATGCAGTGTAAGGAGTAGCAGGTTAAGAACCTCACAGTGCCTTGCGTTGCTACTCTCTTGAAAGTAGTGAAGGAAAGTTTTATTTTGAGATTTGACAAATCCCAATACGGCAATACTAAGTATAGTTACCCATTTTTTTAAAGAGAAAAAACTTTGGGTCTCAGAATGCTTGCTCTGATAATCTTGGAAGACGCAGTGATTATAACAGTGGACTAATCTACCTCGAGGTGTTATTACCTGCCACTAATTAATGGAATTTAAATTCTGCTGCTCTATACAATTAGGTCAAATTCATTCAAAATCGAAAAATGAATCAAACTATGATATATATATTTAAATTATTATTAATTATAAATTAAATCATTATCATTAATTCGATAAACAGAGTAGTAACTTAGTTGTTTAGGCTTGTTAGTCAAATCCTGAATATAGTGTTCCATTATTTTTCTCATTGTCTTTGACGTTACACTGCCAAAATTTAGCATTTTTAAATATCAAGAGTCACTCACAATATATTATTTATTTCTAAAATAAGATTCACGTTAATTTTCTCAGTAAATTGAAATCCTCATTAATTTTAACGCATTCATATTTTTTATATTGCATGCTTTTTATATAAAAAATCATATCTATTTTGCAATAAATCTTTTTACTAATAAAAGCATCAACCTTTAATTCTTTCCCTTATTTAGTATCACCATATAATAAATAATAAATGCAGAAAGTTTTATACAAAAACGTATGCAATAATATAGATGAGTTAAGCATGATTATAACGAGAATTGTGAATAACAGGAAATATTAAAACGGAGTCTCTCGCAAAAATAATAAAGTTTCTCGAGTCACTCCTGAAATATAAAAAATCAAAATTTTGGCAGCGTATCGGCATTTAAAAACGATCAAAAGTAACTTTGCCCTAAAACTAAAATTCAACTAGAATATGTTAACAACTGCTGTACCATCTAAGATTGGAGTCAATCCACTCCATTGCAACTAGCCAATTAATATTATGAAATTATTCAATTATAACATATTTATTATTATCTTTATTTAAAATAATAGGTTTATAGATTTGTTTGAATATTCATTATTTTGAAATTTCAATGTATTTTACCTAAATGTAAATTGCGGATTTGACTCACACCTGTATTTCGTAAGACCGAGGTCCTCGTCATCGATGATGTCATTCAGTAAGGTGAAATGCTGTCTAGCTATCCTAACGAAGAATGAGGCAAGTCTGCATCACTGGGGTTAGATTAAACTAATGGATCAAACATCGCACTTTGTCTAAAGCCAAGTTCCAATTTAAGATAGAAATGACATGATCTAAAAGTTCAAGACATCATGCTAATCTGGGAATCTATAGGTAAGTATAACTATTGTTGCTTCATTAATTTAATAAAGCGTCATCAGCAGATCTAGAATGGGCAGTCAAGATTGGTAAGGTCTTGATTCAAGTTAAGAAAACCATGATAGGAATACTAAACAAATAGCCATAGATCTAGAATTGTTCCATCGAAGATTCCTAGGCCAAACTCTAATTCGATCTTTCCAAAGTTAAGGTAGAGATATTCAAACTAGAAACAATATATCTTAGATAGATAGAAGAAAAGATTTGCTGCAACACCTGTCAAATGCAGCTATAAATATAAACATACTCAGCTGTCGCCTAAACTGGAAGCTCCAGAGGGTAGTGCTTAATACACATCCCTGCGGAAGCGCTTCAATGATATCAGAATATATAGCTCCTCTAAGAAGGCTATAAGTAAACCATAAACTCCTCTAAAATCGGCTATAACTCTGACTCCATTAGTTAAGCACCTGGCAAGCATCAAGCTGTAATCAACTTAACATAATGTTAGTGATGTAGTCTACACAACAGGTCATGAAAACTGGTATGGCATTCAAAACCCCAAAACCCTTTCAGTAGTTTGATTGAGTTTTTGATTGATAAAAGTAGACTATTAGTCCATACTTTATTAGGGTTTTAATACGGTTTATGAAGGGGTTTAATGTTTAAATGTATTATATGTTAGTGTGTATTGGAGGTGCTTTATTTTTACTATTCACTTAAACAATACTTTTGCATCATGAGGCAACTTTCTAAACTATATATCTCCTATCCAGCTTACAATTTAGTCTATTGTTTGGTCCGCTCTATGGTTAGGCTTAATGATTATCTACTCAGCCATATCTTTCATTTTACCTTTTATCTTATTCAAGTTTAAGTATTGCTGTATTCTCTGCTTTGAATCTTTCTCTCTCTTACAGCTATAGTAATCATTTCTTTGCATATCGCATTCAGCAATAATTGCTGCTAGAGCCCATACATCCCAATTAATATCACCATCTCTCTAGTCCTCTCTTTCTGGAAAGTATCCAGGAGTACCATAAACGTTGCCAAGTCCTGAAGCTTCAACTCTTTATGATCTATTGAAATCAATAATTACTACTCTGAGAGGTGAACAGCCAAGCATAATATTCTCAGGCTTCAAGTCTCTATGGACATACCCTAAAGTGTGCAGCTCTTCATTGCCTTTGCAAACATTTGTAAAAAAAAGATTAATGGATAGCTACTTTGCAACTCTTTAATCTTAAATGTAGTATCTTAAAGTCATTTAATATAGAGGGAGACGAAAATCAACATGATCTTGAGCAAGCAGTATTGCATCGAGCTTAATTATAAATCTGCACTGTCTATCCCTTGCTTTAGTAAGAGCTTAGAGCTCATTGACAAATTCCATTTGATATATGTCATCGCATTTAAAGTAGTTGAATGGATATATCTTGTATGCAAACTGCTTATCAGTAATGACCTTTTTCTCAAACTTGTCCTCAAGTATAAGATAACTTTCTACATTCTTTAAGGTCAATTACATTTAAAATTGGTAGCTTTAGTGCTTGTATCTTCAGAGTGATTTTAAGTATCTCAGAAGCTGGAAGGTTTCAAGGTTTCTCACTGCTTTAATAAGCTTATTTTCTTTCTTAACTCTTTGTTCCAAGGATTCTAGAGTCTCTTGGCTTTCTATTTTGAAGGAAGACCTCACCAGTCTCAGGATCTATGATT